>PVLA01009376.1:0-76118 GCA_004027455.1 Hydrochoerus hydrochaeris | reverse complement strand
CTATTCTTTGTTATTTGCTTAATGCTTTGAAGTAAATTTACTGATTTGGAGTTTCCATAGTTTAAAATTTGTAAATGCAAATTTTGAGGGAAAAGTGTTTCCTAAGAACAAAAACAACTCTTGAATGATGTTAAAAAGTAGAATTTTAATCTCTTAGAGAAAACTTCAACAAATGAAGAGGAATGACCTGCAGCTCTGGAAAAATCTCCTCATCAAATTAAACGATTACTTCAGGTTGCCTTTGTCCTAGGGCTCCACCTTCCCCATCAGCCAGGATCACCGTTTACTGTAGGAGTAGGTATCCGGGAAATGAGTTTATCTATCGAGTGAGTCCTGATTTCCAGACACTTACCCAGCTGTGTGCCATCTAATGCTGCATTCAATCTCAGTGCTCTGCTGTGCTCTAGAGATTAGTGTCACACCATCCATACACTAGTGGTGGCATAGAATAAAACATTAAATAATTAATGCACAACGACTCACGAAGTCCTGAGGCTTCTCCAAAATGCACTACAGTCACTAGTTACATCTTAAACATGGATGTAAAAATCTCATGGGAGCAAAGCCCCACCAAAGCTAGTTATGACCAGAAGTGGTATTCTAAGCCCATTCCTGCCTGGTTTTCAATGTAGTTGGACAAAATGATACTTTCAAATGACTAAAATAAATTCACTTTTTAATCAATCTGCCCCACTTTAGGAAGAGTCATAAAACATTTAATTTAATTTATATCTCCTTAGTTTTTTTCTAATCCATGTTACAATATCACCACATAATTACATTTTTGTTATTTTGGTTTTATTCCAAAAAAAGTATTCTAATACTTTTCTTATAAATTGGTGCTCTCTAATGTTACTCCCAATCTGTTTAATGAATGGATTTCAGAAGTCCAGATAGCTGGACATGATGCACAGGATAGGCTGAACAAGGATCAAAGGTTAAACTGCAGACGACTCCTTCAAGAAGATGACTCATCAGTGCCAATTACTCAGGGACTGAGGCCCCAGCCAGCAACAGCTGTCCTGGATATCCTTCCATAGTCACCTTACCTTCTCCTTAACCTTGGCCAACCTCTACGTAATTCTCAGAACACTTTCTATAGAAAATATATGTGAAAATATATGATTTTAGAATAAAGAAGTAATTTCATCATAGCAATAAGGTAGAGTAGGTAACTAGTAATTTAATCCTCTTGACTGTAAATAATAATTAAGGGAAAAATGAAATGACCAACTTCCCAAATGATAAGACATAGATTGAATATTTACTAGTTTCATACTAAAGGAATAAAGAGAATACAGTGAAGTGGCTTGAGGTATAAGGACATGAGATGGAAGGTAGTCAGGGGGAGGCCTGTCATGTGTGACCCTGAGCAGTAATTTGAGGAGACAAAGCCACTAAGGCAGGGGGAATGTTTCATCAGTATTATTTATTCTCAAGATTCTTCTACTTTTCCTTCAAAACTAAGCATTTTATTCATTGATTCATTGATTAATGCATTAATTCATGTTTTTTGAACCCATTACTAGATTTCAAATTCTATAAAATGTAGGGATCATGGAGTGATGTTTGTATCCCAGAGATTGTTAAATTTGTTTTTGTCCAATGACTCTTAATCCAAGACATAGAAACCAGGGTTTGCACTGTGGTCCCAGGAGGGACCCTTCCCTGTGGGAGAACTGCTTTCGGTCTCATATCTCACTCTCTGTCTTTTGCTGTCTGTTGCCCACAGTGGAGCCCACGGTGACCATCTCCCCATCCAAGACAGAGGCCCTGAACCACCACAACCTGCTGGTCTGCTCAGTGTCAGATTTCTATCCAGGCCAGATCAAAGTCCAGTGGTTCCGGAATGGCCAGGAGGAGACAGCTGGCATTGTGTCCACTCCTCTTATTAGAAACGGGGACTGGACCTTCCAGATGCTGGTGATGCTGGAGATGACCCCCCAGCGTGGAGACATCTACACCTGCCGCGTGGAGCACCCCAGCCTCCAGAGCCCCGTCTCGGTGGAGTGGCGTAAGAGGGACTTTGTGTTCTTTCACTGTGGGTCCCTTAGACAGAGGGCTGAGCTCTCTGAAGCTCATCCATTTCATCCTTTCTCCTACCACTACTGAGCTGAGACTCACAGAAATAGAACCTCTTCAAATGCTTGAGAAGAATCCTGACCTGGCTATCTTTCTAGATGCTGGGGAGATCGCTGTGTACTTTGTGGACCTGGAAACCAGGCCCAACAGTGCTGAAGGATAAACTACTATCCTTCAGGGCTGGTGATTTGGGCCTTAGGGTCTAGGGTTATGGATCTGACCCAGTGGAGAAGGCATCTGCTGGCCGGTCCTTCCCTCTCTAGATGTGACCAGAATAGAGCACTAGGTTCCCCTGGCATCTTCACCTCTTATAGCTCGGATTGGACTTCAGGGCCTCCTCAAGTCCCCATGGTGTACGGGGACAAAGCTGACCCTCAGTCTCGCTTCCCAGGGGCACAGTCTGAATCTGCGCAGAGCAAGATGCTGAGTGGCGTCGGGGGCCTCGTGCTGGGGCTGATCTTCCTAGGGCTGGGCTTCCTCATCCACCGCAGGAGTCAGAAAGGTGAGCGGCAAGTCAGTTGTGCTATTAGTGTCTCTTAGTTCATTAAAAAGGAGGGTTTGTGCTGATATCAGTTGGAGATGTTTTCATGCCCATGCCTTGTACCCTGAGCAACTATTTAAAATATATAAACGTAATGTATGAACTATTGTTATTCCCCTACTATTTTGTCATAAAATTGGGTTTTATCTTTTTTTCCATAAAGTGAACAAAGAAAGGAAGAAAGAAAGAAAGAAAGAAAGAAAGAAAGAAAGAAAGAAAGAAAGAAAAAAAGAAAGAAAAGAGGTTTCAGGGCAAATGGAAAGAAAGGGCTGCACCAGAGACCCAGCTTTCAGGAAGGCTGGGCTCTAGAGGTCTCCTTTTTCCCCTGACCCCCCAAAACAAAGGTTCAGATGGAGACTAGAGAGATGATGACCTTGGGCAAGACACCAGAATCTGATTTTACTGACTGAAAGGGGTCCCTGCCTCAGAGCTGGTGTCGGAGCCCGTCGTGGGACTTCCTTTCTGCTCACCGCTGGCTCCTTTCCAAAAGCTTCTACCATTCAAAGATTCAGAGCCTTGGTTTCTCTTCTTTCTAGTGACAATGTCACTGGCATTGGGAGACATTGGGAGATGTGTGGGCCCTTGTAGAACATGGATTGAGAGAGAATACAACTGCATTTAGGTTGCACATCTCATCACCCTATGGGGTGTGCAAGAGAGTGGCCATCTGTGTAATGAGAGCTGTCTTGTGTCATTTCTTCTTGTAGGAACTCGTGGGCCCCAACCAGCAGGTAATGTTTCAGTGCTGATGATCTGGGGTGTGTGTGTGGGGTGTGTGTGCAGGGACAGGTGTAAGAGCAGAGGGCAGGAGATGGCTGCACCTGGTGAAATAATTTCAACTCTTTGCCTGTGTCTTGCTGAAGGGACTAAGAGTGAAGGGAGTCTGGGATGGTATTACACCCCTGTAATTCCAACATAAAGAGAAACTGAGGCAAGAGGATTGTAATTTTGAGTCTAGCCTGTGCAGTTTAGTGAGATCCTGTCTCAGCATACACAATAAGGGCTGGGGATGGTTCAGTGTGAAAGCCCTGGGTTCAGTCCCTAGTGCTGCTGAACGAGGGTTAAGGGAGAAGGTGGCCACTGTGTACAGGAAGCTCCAGAGGTTTTTCCCTAGCACTTGTGGCATTTTTCTGTGAAACTTGAAACTTGAGGGTTTTGGGTGTCAATCATCAAGGTGACCCCTGTTTTATGCCACATATTTGTAGCAACTGGCTTTGGCCAGTGACTGGAAGAGGTTACTAAGGGTGAGAGGGTGGTTAGATACCATCAGCTTAGTCAAAATCGTTGACCCCTTCAAATTCCTCAGGACCTGGGTGCTGCGATCACCAACACAAACCTCTGCACAGCTGAAGTTCAGTGTCTTTTACACTTATGCAGATATTTGGGGAGTGGTGGCGATGTGCCCTGGACTTCAGCTCTCTCTGAGCGAAGCAGTAGGGGATCCAGGAGGAGCAAGGGCATCCCCCATGCACTGTGTGCTAACCACTTCCTCATGTCTCCCGCAGGGCTCCTGCAGTGACTCCTGAGCAAATTCTGAGCGCAGTGGGCCGTCATTCTTCTGTGAGGCCTGCCTGTCACAGGCTGGAGTTTCCACCTCTACTCAGTCTCCATCTCCGTCTGTGATCAAAGTCCTACCGTGGCTCAGTGCAGCTCCAGCTCAACTCTTGTGACCCCTATCCCAAGGACTTCTGCCAGACTCCCTGAAATCACTTTGGAGTCTCTGCTTGTGTGTGACTGCAGCATCTACTCATCCAAATGGCTTGCCTTTTAATGTCCCCCCCAACATATAGATCCAGAGATGCATTGAAACCATTTGTCTGAGTGTAAAAATTTTTTAAGATAATTAAACACGATTCTGAGTGATCTGGATCCACATCTCTTCAAGGGAACAGACAGCTGAAATGCAGAATGAAGGGTGTGTTTTGAGGTGCCCCAAGAAACCTATGGTCAGAAGGTGGGGTGGTTTCTCCAAAGGAGCCTGGAAGCATCATGGGTGCCATGTAAGGGAGGGCTGAGGAGTCAGGACATGGACAGGTGCATCCTCTGTGGTCCTTTGTGATGCTGTTCAGAAAATGGCCTCACACTCTTCCAGTCTGTCTTGCAGGTCACTGAGTACAGTGTAAGTAAGCATTGTGGACAAATAGAGTGACCTCTGATATTTCCATTATATCCAGAGAAGTTACAGTGATTAAAGCTCAGTTTTATTTTTGAGTGCCTATAGTCAACAATAAATTACTTGTGGTTCCAAATGATAGAAACCCAGCTCAAACATATTTTATCCATGTTCCAAGGAAGCAACGAATCAAGTTGATTTTCCTTTCCTCCCTTCCACTCCTCTTCCTTTTCCTCCATGTCCCAACTTGCCCTCTCCTCTCTCCTTCTCTTTTCCTCTCCTTTCTCTCCTTGTGTCACATCTCCTGTCCTTTCCTCTCTCCTTCACTGTGTTACTTCTAACAATTTTAAGAAAAATCCTTGTTGAACATGGGTGATGTGAATCTCTCAAGAACATCATCTTGTAGAATTCAGACAGCCAGCATGGGGTCCATCCCTCTTATTAGGAACGTAAATTGGACCTTTTAGATCCTGCTGAGACTCAAAATGAACTCTTACTGTGATATCTACATCAGTCACATGGAACAGCTTAATCTGCAGAACCCTTCAGAGTGGAGTAATATGAGGGCAGTTTTCTTCCTGTGAACCTCACAGGATAAATGCACAATTCCCTCAGATATTGGAGTCTCTCACTGTGGGAGCTGACTCACACTATCCCATTCTTTTTTCTTGCACAGTCACTTGATTCCACTGCTGACCTTAATTCCTGAACAATAGTTTTTCTCATTGGTAAAAATTTCAATAAATTGGTTTATGATGACAGTCCACCTGCTCTGTGATGTGTCCAGCCCTTAGAGCTGGTCTCTATCTTACCCTGGGTTCATCACTAATGTGTGGGAACTTATCTCTGAGTTCGGAAAAAAACTCTGTTGCTGAGGAACAGTTCTTCCATCCTGGCTTCTTCCTCACCCATAAACTCAGAGCTGGCCCTTTATAAGGACTTTTCTTCTCCTGGATGAGGTTAAATGGAGAATCATTCATGCTTTGGAACTTCATGTCTTGTACTCCAGGCTGTGATGTGGCTCATCAGCTAGCGACACTATGGGGTGTATGGCTTAACACTGACACCTAGGATTCTGCTCCCTGTGGTCATAGTATGAGTATGTTCAGGGCAAAATGCTGAATGCTGTCAGTTTTGTTATCTTCCCAGAATGATCATCAGAAATGATTAAAGGAGTGCTACTTTGGGGAAATGAGAAAGGTTTATGCTCCGCTGCCAATGGTGTTCTCAATCTCTTAAAGGTTGTGCTTTGTTGTTGATCTTACAAAGGAAGGAAACAGAACTGAGAACTGATACAGATCAGAAGTCAGGGAAACATTGCCATATTTTTTTCTTGTTTTGTCAGGTTGAAACACAAAAAGCACAGACTGGTAGTGAATACTGTAGGATATTCTTATAGTTCAACATTGTCACACTATGCATATGCTGGAAGTTCCTTTCTTAATTTAAAAGTCAATGAAATTCTATTTTGTTACCTTTTTGGAAAATGGGTGATTTCTTTACCCACAGATTTCATTGGGAAGTAGAATATTTCATTGCTAACTAAAATAACAGGTACATTTCATATAAACGAGTTTGCTAAGGAAAAGAACTGAGCAGGCATATAACTTGGAGGAAAGTGTGTGGATGTCCTACAGAACTATTTCTGAGCTATTCAATGCTATTCATGAGCATTTGGCCTTGAGGAATATATATTTCAAAGACAGCAGTGCTCAGCAACGTTCCATAGCTTCTGGTCACTTCCCAGCTTCCTCTGCTTCTAGGTTGTGGTCATGTGACCAGTACCAGCCCATGGAACTGCAAGTAGATGGAGGATCTGTCTGTTTCATCTTCTGCTACCACAGATGTAGGGACCATCATTGAAGTGATGGTGTTAGAAACTCGAACCAAGTCTCTTATATCGCTGTGAACTTAGTCTCCTTGATTGAATTAAGCTACTCAGATTGTGTTCTTCTGTGGATTAAATGACACTAACATGACCTTGTCTTTCCAGTTATCATGGAGTGTTTAAGAAGGTGAATTTCTAAATTATGGGGTGATTTGAAGTTAAGAGGTAATGAACTTTTCAGCAAAAAATCTGCTTTATTATAAAAAATGCTTTATTTGAATATGAAATTTAAGAATGTTATAGCTAAAATGATAAATTTTAAGTTATATTTTTTTTTAAATTTTATTTTTTTATGTTAAAGAAGATAAAACCAAGGAAAGTAAAACAGAATAAGACCAATCAAAACAAATCAGTGTAAGTGACACAGGACTTCAAAACATTACAAAATCAATAATAGTTACCATAATGCCTTTTGTTGTCTTCAAAATAGCTTCAGATACCTTCAGACATATTAAAAATCCAACAGAATAGAATAGGAAAAATAAAAAACAAGACAATGAATGCAATAAAGGACTTCAAAACAAGCCAATAGTAAATCCAAAATGGCTATCATAATATATCTTGTTATCTTTGAAATAGCTGCCCATGCCTTTGGATATAACAAAATCAAAACAGAGAATAAAACCCAACCCCAAAATACAATGAAAACAATGAAGGACTTCAAAATAAGACAATAGGGGATCAACAATGGCTGCCACCTTCAGAAGGAGATCCCCCATAGATGCCACATTGTCTACCGCTGTCCTCTGAACCCATGATCAGACCACCGGCCCTAGACCTGCAAGGTCAGTGAAACACCAAACACCACAGGCATCAAATTGCATTTCACCTCAATAGCTATCATCACAGCTTGTGTTTCTCCAGATCAGCCAGTATGGGGTAGGGGTTGGCTCTACTTGTTTGCCAGTCTGTGCACTGAAAGGCTGTCCCCCTACACTTGGCAGTGGCCTGTGCATGGCACTGATTCACAGGAAGGGCTTGCTCCTTTGTGAGGCCTTGTTCTCTTCCCCCACAGTCCACAAATGGCCACAGGATTTTTTTTCATCCTTTGAGTTTCAATTTATTAATTTCCCTTAGATTTAAGTGTGTTTCTTGTATGCAGCACATTGTTGGATCCTGCTGCTTGATCCCTTCTGCCAATCTGTTTCTTTTGATTAGTGAATTGAGACCTTTCACACTGATGGTTATAACTGATGCATAGTCCCTTATCCTCATGACCTTCTTATCCTGTTGTTGGCCCTTTTTCTCTCTTCTGTTTTTAATTGCTTGCCTTCCCTGGTGCACACATTTTATTGAGATTCATGGAATTGTCTTCATTGTGTTTTTGTAGAATATCTCCAGAACTTTGGAGGGCTGGCTTGCTGCTCATGAAATTTTTCATGTGTTTTTTTATCATGGAAATATATTATTTTTCCATCAACTTTGAAAGATGATTTTGCAAGATTATGTCAATCTGAGTTACAGATTGTTTTCATTTAGGGTTTAAAATACTTCATTGTATGCTTGCCTTGATTTAAGAGTTTGTGTGGAGAAGTCTACGGCAATTTTGAATGGTTTTCCCTTATGATTTTTTTTTCTCTAGCAGCTTTTATTATTCTGTTCTTGTGTTGAGTTTTTGAAATTTTGACTATTGTATTTCTTAGTGTAGTGTTTTTCTTTTTTTCTGATCATGCCTTCCTTAGCTCTATGTCAAATTCCTTTTTCATGTTTGAGAAAAGTTTTTTTTATATTCTTTGTGCTATCTTTTGATTTTAGCATTAATTCCAATTAAGTTTACATTATATTTATTTGCATCTTCTAGCAGTTGTTGGATTCATTTTTTGTGATGCCTTGCTATTTTTAAGAATTCTTTCATCTGATACCCACTAATCTGAAACCTGTCTTCTCAGTATAATAGTCTGTCTTCACAACAGTTCATTTACAATAAACTTTTATTCTCCTGGATATCTATTTGAATTTTTGTTATGCACTCCAATTCTTTCCTATGTTGAGCATTCAGGGTTTCTAGCACTTTCCTTAACTCCCCTATTTTTTAATCTGCATCTGCTCTGCATTCACCAACTGTGTGCTTCATGATGGTAAGTTTCTTTAATTACTTGTGTAAACCTTTCTGATCTTTTTCCCCTAGAGAGTCATTCACTTGCTTTGTAACTTCTATTGCTACCATTTAAGAAAGCCCACTCAGTGGTTTTTGATTTCTTCCAATTCAATGCCCCTGGATTTGCCAATAGCTAATTTTATGATAATAGCTATTTTTCCTGCAGTGAGATAGACTCTCAACATTGTTTTAATTTGCATTTCTTTAATGACCAGTGATGTGGAACATTTTTTCATATTTTTATTTGCAACTTGTACTTCTTCTGAGAAGTGTCTATTCATCTCAGATGCCCATGTTTGTATTGAGTTTTTGAATTTAGAGGGTCTGGGTTTTTTTTCAGTTCTTTGTATGTCATAGATATTAATCTTTTGGCTGAAGAACAACTGGCAGAAAGCTTTTCCCACTCTGTGGGTTTTCACTTTGTTCACTTTGTTCATGATTTCTTTTGTTGTGCAAATGCTTTTTAATAAGGTGAAATCCTAGTTGTTGAGTTTTTTTGTGATAATTCCTGTGTGATCAAGGTTATGTTCATAAAGTCTTTGCCTGCTCCTTGGTCTTCCAGAGTTCTACCCAGTCTATCTTCCAACAGATTTAGTGTTTTTGTTTTAATTATTGAGACCTGTGATCCATTTCAGTTATAGTTTAGTGCATCATGATAACCATTCATCTAGCTTTAGTCTTTGGCATGTGGAAAGCCAGTTTTTCTGTATCGTCTTTTAAAAGGCTGTCTTTCTTCCAGTGAACATGTTTTGCCCCTTTGTCAAACATAAATTGTATCAGTGTACTAGGAGTTGTTTCTGCTTCTTTTAATCTGTTCAATTGATCCTCAGGTCTTTTTGTTTTGTTTTATTTTTGTTTTGTCAGTACCATGCTGTTTTTGCTATAGTAGCTCTATGATATAATTTCAAGTCAGGGATTGTGATGCCCCTGACCTGCTTTTGTTTTTATTTTTTAACTTTTTTTAATGTTTTGTATTTTTTATTTTAAAGAGAACAAAATCAAGCAAAATAACAGAATAAAGCCAATCAAAGCAAAACAGTGTAAGTTATACTGGACTTCAAAACAAAATAATAGGAAGTCAACATTGGTTACCATAATGCCTCTTATTATCTTCAAAATAGCTGCCCATAACTTCAGGCACAGTAAAGTCAAACAAAATGGAACAGAATATAACCAATAAAAACAAAGCAATGAAGGCAATAAAGGACTTCAAAACAAGGTAATTGTAAATCCAAAATGGATACCATTATATATCTTGTTTTCTTTAAAGTAGCTGCCCATGCCATCAGATATAATAAAATTAAACAAGACAAATCAGAGTAAAACCCAACCCAACAAAACAATGAAAATGATACAGGACTTCAAAACAAGATAATAAGGATTAACAATGTCCATCTCCCTCAGAAGGCAATCTCCCATAGATGCTACATTGCATATTGTTATCCTCTAAATAGATGCTCAGACTACCTGCTTTAGGCCTGCAAAGTCAGTGAAACACTAAACACTACAAGCATTAATTTTTATTTTACCTCAATAGTTACCACAACCTTTGTTTCTCTGGATCAACCTGTTGCTTATGCAGAGGGATGGGAAGGAGGGACCTTGACCCTTCTAGTTTCCCAGCCCATGCGATGGAAGGAGCTGGTGTCTGGTTCTCCCCCCAGCTGCCTGCATATGGCGTCAACTCGCAGGGAGGGCTTGGCTTCTTGTTGGCTTTCTGTTCACCTCCCCTGCTGTCCATGAATGGTACTGACTAAAAGGAAAGGACTGGTTTCTCCTGACTTGCTTTTGTTGCCCAGAATTTTGCTTTTGGTATTCTAGGTCTCTGTTGTTCCCAAATGAATTTTCAGATTGCTTTGTCTATTTCGGTGAGTTATGCTAATGGTATTTGTATTGGGATTACTTTAAATCTGTGTAGCAATTTTGGGAATATGGCCTTTTTGAGTATGTTGCTTCTTCTTATCCATGAGCAAGGAATATCTTTCCTTTTTCTGGTATCCTCTTTGATCTTTCTCAGAGTACTGTACTTTTCAGTGTATCAACAAAATAGCTAATAATGAATGCTGGTGGTGCTGTGGGACAAAAGGAACCCTTCTCCACTGTTGGAGGGATTATAATATGGTACAACCATGGTGGCAATTGGTGTGGACATTACTCAAAAAACTAGTATTAAAGGTCCTATTTGAATCATCTATCCCCCTTCTGGGTATCTTCCCAGAAGAATTAAAAGCATCATCCCACAGCAGTATACGTGCACCCATGTTTATAGTAGCACAGTTTGTAATAGCTAAATATTGAAAGCAACCTAAATATTCATCAACCAAAGAATGGATAAGAAAGATGTGGTTTTATATAATGGTGTATTAGTCAGCCATAAAGATAAAATTGAGACATTTAAAGCTAAATTGATGGTTCTTAAGACTATAATCATAAATGAAATAAATCAGACCTACATTTGTAAACATTGCTCTATCTCTCTGATTTGAGAAACAAATCTCTATCTTTCTGGTTTGAAAGGAGGGGCTGAGAATGGGGGGAAAGGATGAATCATAATAATTACATACTTTATATGAAATTTGTACCTGCACATCCAGGTACAAGTTCCATATAAAGTATGTATTATGTATACCTCATGTTTATTGTACCAATAAACATAAAAGGAAGCAAACAAAAATTAAAGAATCAACCAATAATAAATGCTGAAAAGGCTGTGGGGAAAAAGTAACCCTTATTCACTGTAGATGGTAGTGTAGACTTATGCAAGTACTTTGGAAATTAGTGTCAATATTCCTCAAAAACTAGGATTAGAAGTTACTTTGACACAGCTACTCCCCTTCTTGGTATCTTCCTGGAAGAATTAAAAACATACTATAGCAATATATGAACACCCATTCTTATAGCAACAGTTTGTAATGGCTAAATATTGGAAGCAACCAAATGCCCATTAACTGACAAATGGATAAAAAAGATTACTGTCATTTTTATACAGTGGAGTACTACTCAGCCACAGAGGATAAACTTGAGACATTTACAGCTAAATGGATAGACCTTGAAATCATACTGTGATATGACATACATCAGACACATGTGTTTAGATACCCCATTGTCTCCCAGACGTGAGAAACTAAAAGAGGAAATAAAGACCAAAATGCGCAGTAGGTACTATGAAACAGGAAGGCATTGTTCAAAAGGAAAGAGGAAATAGGTTGGGAGAAGGGGAAAGGAAAGATGGGGAAGTGAATGATAAAAGTGGATAACATGGAAACAAAGCTTTATAAATGGTGAGGGGAAAATGGTTGAAGGGAGGGGAGGAGATTGGGGAAAGAGAGGCATCAAAATATATCATATTCAGAAGCAAATTCCCTATAATGAATATGATCATTATGTATATCTAAATTGTACCAATAAACTTAAAAAGGAAGAAATGACTACTTTTCAGTAATATCTTTTAGATGTAGCTGGTTTTTGATGAACTCTGTCCAAAGATCCTGCCACTCCAATTTGTTAGGAATAAGAGGTTGCTGCCAGTTTGTCCCAGAACCCAGTTCTTTAGCACTGGAGTATAGTATTATTTATGACTCCCAGACAATCTCCATATTGGCATACAAGGAAGAACAACTGATCATAACAACTATGACATCTTGGCTAAAGTGGTACAATCAATAACAACAATACCATCAAGGGCAGTCTAGAAAATGACAAAGTGTGCTGTTAGTTTGTTATCGTTCACCACAGGTGCAAGATTTATAGTTATATTACAAAATCTAAAACAAATCCGGAAATTATACACAGTAACTATTCCCTCAATAGAACAATTTTACCCTCAGAGGAGAAAATTTTAAAGGGTAAGAATAAAAAATGGAATATAAGAAGAGAAAAAGATTAAAAGAAAGGCTGAAGGACAAATGAAGATCACCAGAGCTTTGGGAAACTGATGAAGACAGAACAGAAAGGAAGAAGAAGAAAACTCAAGACAAAAATCAAACAAAACATAAAAACTGAAAACAATGTTCACACCTCAGAAACATTCAAAACAAGCAATGAAGAAAGAAAAAAATCAAAAACAGGGCGGGGAAGAGAGAGAGAGAGAAAGAGAGAGAGACAGAGAGAGAATTTTTTCTGTGATTTGAGCCCTAAGGTTATCTTCTGAGATCTACAGCTTTGTGTAGTGTCCAATTCAGAAAGTTTTTCTATTGTCACTGGTAGACAAAGGAACGGACAGAGCCAAGATCCATGCTGCATGACCACAGTTAGCCTGCATAGTATCAGGGTGGGGTGCTGGATAATTCAAATAAGTCTTGCAGTAAAAATATGGTGGGATCCTGATTCCAATACTTTCAATTCCATGGAAGTCCAGGCTGATCCTGGCCTCTGGATGTGGGGTTGGGGTCTAAGTTGTTCAGCCTACAACATTCTGGGTTTCTCTTACACCCCTGACCTCGGCCACCTGTCCCTGGATGCCTCCATGGCCATTCCTCTGCTAGTCACTGGGAGCCTGACAGGAAGCTAACTAACCCAGGGATGCTTCAAATTCCAGGCTCAGTTGGCCTCTCCATGAATGGCATCTGGCCAAGTACCTTCTCCATGGGATAAATCAGGTGCTTGGACTGCAGTCACTCACCAGCTGTTGTAGCTCACAGCATCCACTGTGAATCTGGTGCATTTCTCCCTGGAGTTTGCTGGGGTAAACCAGCTTCACTGTGTTTCTGTGGATTCGAGCCTCCTCTCTCACACCATGAGTCAGGAGCCTGGGAGAAAGTGCAGTTTGCCACCTCTTTTTTCTGCATTGTGATCTGTCTCTTCACTTTCCCTGTGAGCTCCAACTGTCTCTTCAGATTCTTCCTGGGTTCCAGGGACCCAATTCCCTCCTTTTCTTCCCCACGGTTATATTCCAGTGACTGTATTCTGAATTACAGAGCTGACTTGTTGCTGTTAACTGCTCTGCCATCTTCCTGGAAGTTCCTGCTTCCTGTTTCTATCAATTCGACTTTTTAAGATTTCACGTATAAATGAGCTCATGCAGTATTTATCTTTCTGTGCCTAGCTTATTTCATTTAGCAACTGGCTCATTTCATTAAACACACTATCCTTCAGGTTCACTTGTGCTGTTGCAAATGACAGAATTTTCTTCTTGTTTAAGATTGTTGCTGGTTGCTTAGACTGATTTCTTTTGGCTGTTGGGAGCATTGCTGCACTAAACACGAGAATGTGGATGTCTCTTTGAGGTACTAGCATCATCTTTGTACCAATACTGAGAAGTGGGATTGCTCATCGTATGAAAGTTCCTTTTAAAGTTTTAAATAGTTGATAAATATTTTAGGAGAGATATTTATTTTCTTCTACTGAATATAAATGTATCTCATTTACTAGAGCAGTATTTCTGAAGTGATGCTGTGCTGTTCCTTCTAAATTCCTCCTTGAGACTGAGAGTCTTCTTCCCAAAGGGCTTGCAGTCATCCCTTGCAATTGGCTTTGGTGATAAATTCTGTGTCACTGAATCTTACTCCTTTCTGGGAATTTACCTCCAATGGTCAATGTGGGGAATATAGATTTGCTCTGATTTGGGCCAACTCTGAGAGCTTTTCTAGCTTCAGAACTCTCTAAGTGTTAGGCTGAGTGAGGGCTTTCTTGTGATTGAAATATAGACCAACTCCTAAAACTGCTTTAATTCATGAATCACCTTCCACAATTCTTTTTTAAGTTACTACTGTAGTTTAAATATGTTGATATATGTTTCTTCTTCCTTTATGTGTGGCCAGTGTCGCTTATCTCCCTTCTTAGAAGTAGCGTTGGCATAGCCATCATTTCTGTTGCCTTTTCTTTTCACTTCTACTTGCCAAACTGAAGCATTTGCCTAAAAAAAGTTCTCAAAAGCCAAAAATATTGACATCTTGCTGTAGCATTCATTGTCATACTTTGCTCATAGATTAATTGCAAAAGTTTAAGAATACTTAATGCCGTATAATGTCCCTTGTACCATCAAATGTTCTTAGCTTGCCACATAACAACTAATGTTGTACCATTAAAGGATTCCTCTTCCTCACATCCTGGATTGACTCCATGGTTTTATGGACTTCTTGGCTTGTGATAGTCCCTTTCTTTCTTTCTTTCTTTCTTTCTTTCTTTCTTTCTTTCTTTCTTTCTTTCTTTCTTTCTTCTTTCTTTCTTTCTTTCTTTCTTTCTTTCTTTCTTTCTTTCTTTTTGGTTTGTGATTTTCTAATTAACAACCTCACTTTATTGGGTCATGTCATGATAAACGTCCAATAAAACTATGCATAGTAGGTAAATTCTATATCCTTTCATATGTATTCGTACTTTTTCTCTGTGTTTGACTGTGATTTTGGAAATACATACATTTATTAATTTAAAATAATTCTTCATTGGAACTCCAAGGTTTTTCTCATTATTTTAACGTTAGAAGCATTTGGCAGTCTGATTTCTGTCTGTTGTCTGTTTTGTTTTGCTTTTCCTCACTAGAATTTATGATGTTCTTCAACCTGAGAGGTTCTAATTTTTTTAAAAGATCTTTAGCAATGATTCCTTTTTAAAAAAAATTTTGCTAACTAGCTGACAGTCCTTTTCTATGTGAAGAATTAAATTCTCTGTATTTGGAAAATTTCTTCTGTATATGTTTTGGGAAAATTTCCCTTTCATTTTCTCTGTTTCTCTCTCTAGTTTTTGTCACTTGATGTTGAATTTTCTCTAAGTATTCTTTATGTCTTAGTACTATGTATTACATTTCCTTGCCTTTAGATTTTAGTGAGCTTTTTCTATTACATTTTCCAATCTTATTTACCACTGTATTATTATTTTTAGAGATGCAATATCTTTTCAATTCTAAAAAGACTTTAAATAACTTGCTGGCTTTCATATGAAATTTTTCTACTAAATCTGAGAAAGTTTACTTTTTTTATTTTGCAGCTCTTTCTTATTGAAAGATTTTCTTTAACATTTTCTCTTCCCTCTTCAACTTTGTCATTTATTTACCATAAACCATCTTATTTCATCTCAAAATACATTTCTTTAAATTTTTTACTATAGTTTGGACCTGGAATGGGTCCCTGTTGTGGCGCTGTTGGGTGGTCGACCTTGTGTGAGAGGTCTTTAGGTCACTGGGAGGTGTGTCCGAAGGGATTGTGGGATTCTTGTCTCTTGTTTTTCTTCTTTTGCCTTTGGGCCATGAGATTAGTTTTGCTCTGCTATATGCTCCCACCATAAGGTCTCAGCATAGGCCCCCAAATCAGGGCCAATTGGTCGTGCATTGACAGCAAGCAATGCCATCACCACAACTGAGATGAGGTAAATAATTCCTTCATATTGTCAGTATCAATTTTCCTGATTTCCTCTTAAGAATTTTAACTTTTTAAAAAAATTAACAAATGTTTTACGTGACTATAAAGGTAAACAAAGTCCAACATTTGGTTAATACATTTTATCAATTTTAAAAAAGTTTCACATTCTTTTCCTTTGTTTCCCATGTTTTTCCCCTTTTTTCTTCTTTCCTTCCCTTCTTTCTCTTCACTTTCCCTCTTCTTCTTCCATTTCCCTTCTTTCCTTTTCCTCTCTCTCTCCTCTCTTCTTCCTTTCTCCTCTCCTCTCTCTCCTCTCTTTCATTCTTTTTTTTTTTTCTTGCAAGCTATTCACAGACAAAACTGCATTGTTTATCTAGTAGAACCTTGTATATTCTGGATTTTGGTTGTTGCTTTCTTGGAATAACTTGGGCCTCAGAAAATAATAATTCTAGTCATTGGCATGTATTGACTGCTTACTTTGGCCATGTCATATGTGAAAGTGTTTTATTTTTTAAAATATTTAATTCTTCAAATTGCTAGTTAATATGTAATAAATATAAGCCTGAAGTAATTTTTGTAATTTTCAACAGTATCAAATGAAATATTACTAGCCATATTTTATGTGTATAATCTGAAATAACTCAAATAATTTTAAGAATAATTTAAAATCATGAGGACTCATTTACAACTTTGTTTGCAGTAGTGTCATGTGATAACCCCTTTTTTAACTTTTAGCTAGTAAAAAGAAATGTTTACTCCTAATTTTTGTAATTAATTTTAATTCTGATGGTTAAAAATTCTAAATAGACTATGAACATATCCTTTTAAAAATGCAAGTACCATTTAATTTGCTTTTCACTTAAGCTTATGGGAAAGGAGTCTGAATAGAGCCCTATTTACATGTTTTTATATGACTTTGGTCCTAATGCTACTCAGCATAACCCTTTCTCTCTCTCTCTCTGTTTCTCTGTCTCTGTCTCTCTTTGTCTATCTGTCTGTCACACACACACACAACACACACACACACACAAAATCATGCATGCACTGCCAAAATGCTTGGTTCTTACCCTGTTAATCATTCACATTTACATAAAATTTGCTTGAAGTCCTTTTACAAAACCTCAGCACATTTGTGTATTTTCAGATGACCTACTGTTTTATATTAACTTTTTTTTACATATTTGATATCTTTTATTTTTCTTTAATAAATTTTATTTTATTGCAGTTTTAGGATCTCAGGAAAACAGCAGAAAGTAGAGAGATTTTTCATGTCCCTTCTGCTTTCACACCTGCACAAGTTTCTTGATTAAAATCTCCCCATCAGAGTGATATATTTATCATAGTTGATGAACCCACACTGATACATCATTATTATTCTAAATCCACAGTTTACAATATAGACCACATTTTGTGTGTTACATTCCATAGGTTTTTGCAAATGCACAATGACATACAAATCATTATAGTATCAATATAGTATTATTTTCTTTAAAATCTTCTCTGTAATATACGTTTTCAAGATCAACATTGGTTCAGATTCCATGTACACTTTGCAAGGAGAATATTCCCACAATGTAAATGAAAACAATAAGGCTCAGATACTTGACCAGCATTATAAAGTTTAAAAGACTAAATATAAAATGCTGAGTCCTGGATTTAGATTTAGGTTTTTTCACACTAAACTATGCTGTATCAATTATCATGTGAATGTTTTACATATTTTCCCTCAATTTCATTTTGAGTTCACTGATAGAGATGGCATGGACAGAAAATACCTTCACAGATTTTGCAACAGCTACATAGTAACACCTTAAATCTACTGCATGCACTCAGTAGTTGCGCAGCAGGAACATTAATTGTTCCTAAAACAATTTCAAAGGCCAATATCTCCAACTCTAGGTGCCATATACCCTCAAGAGTGAGATCTCAGGGGAGTCAGAGAACACTATCTGTTGAACCATTTCCTCTTGAAAGGTTTGCACTGAGTGACAGTGAATCCGGTGGACACAGAACTCACAAGTGCTGCTACCATTATGTCAGCTGTGTTTTCCCTCCTAGGATTTCTCTTTCACAGGTTCATGCTTTCCTTACCTAGGAAAGGTAGGGGTACAGGATCGTGATACTGGGGTGTATTCCTGCTCCCAGGACACACACAGATTCACCAAGGAGTCAGTGAGCCCACCTTAGGGTCATCTACTCAGAGATTTCACTTAACCACATTCACTCCACTGTTTCTACCACGGCACCATAGCCCAGGGACACCAATGTGGTATCTAGTGGGGCTTCCTGTAGGAGATGAGGGAAACTGCATCTGTACTGCTATATCACGTCTGCGGTTTTTACCACCACCTCCTTTTGTTGTCACTAACCCTGAGTAAGAACTATGTATTCATTGTTAGGTACCTGTACACTACTGTCTTATTCCAATACTTCTCTAACTGACTTTCACTTGTTTTCTTGCCTTGAGAAGTCTTATTTCCTCAGTGTGAGGAAGGGAGAGTGTATTCTTTACAAATTTAAAGTTTTGAGAGGAAATTTTTGATACCAAAATTTTTATTTTTGGAATTTTAGAGTCAAAGATCTTTTTTCATGTATTTCTGCTTTTGCTTTTAAAAGTTATATTGAGTGTAAAGTTATTTACTGTTTTTTATTTGCTGCTATAATAATTACACCAAGAAGAGAGGGCATATATTACCTTTATTGTTGCTTGAAATGGGGGTGAGTAGCAATGGTCAAAGCTTGGAACAACAGGAAGAGAAAACTGTTAATCTTGGTTTAGATATCAAACTATCATCACACTATGTTTGGTTGCTTTGAGTTACTGAGTTTTAAACATTACCTGAGGAATATGAGTGTATGGGTTTCTGGTTCTTAGCTATGGTCCCAGTGACCTTGAGATGAATGGGAAAAATTCTACAAAGACTTCATAAAAGGGGACTTATTGTTTCCATGGGAATACTGGATCAGAGTCGCTGAGGAATGGGTAGCTGGGTCAGTTATCCTAGGGATTCTATAGTATGTAACATTTGATTAAAGGAAATGATTGGGGGGTCAGGGGTGAGCTTGGAGGATAATGAGCTTGGGGAGTATATAGCACCTTAGGGCCTAGAGAAGAGGTGAGAGGTGGAGCATTTAGAGGAGATAAAGAACATGATGAACTAGGCTAGAAATTAGTGCAAGGTCATCTAGCATGTCCAGTTTTCTGCTCCTGGAGATGGGAAATGTATCTGCAATAAAAGAGACATGAGATCAATGGGTGCCAATGGCTCCTATCTGCCCATGCCACCCCACCATTCCTCTACAATGTTTTAACTAAATTTGTATCACCAGCCACTTCCTCTCCCCCCCCCATATAGTGGATTAATCTCTGGCAAACAGAAAATCTTACCTTTCCTTGTGACTCACAAAGGCCCTAGGTGTCGGGAGGCACCACCTGAGCGCAGGCCTCTGATGATGAAGATAGTGCCCACCACGATGCCCACAAGCCCCACAGTCAATCCCAGGGCACAGACCACAGTCTCTGTCAGCTCCGACATAGGGGCTGGAATCTCAGGTTCTGTAACATTGAAGTTGTTGAGGTCAGAAAGAAATATTCCTGTGCATACATGCAAGATGGGGTTGGGGTGGAGGATTGGGAGTTGATTCTCCAAGTTTTGCAGTATTAGTCTCAGGGAGGAGCATCAAGACTAACATTAGAAACCTTTTAAGAGTGGAAAACAAATTTTGGGCATTCTGAACTTGACAGAGAACAAGAAGGTACCCAAAGGGGTGAAATTCATACACACCCCAGTGTTTCAGAAGAGGCTCTTCCAGGCCCCAGTGCTCCACTCTGCAGTCATAAACGTCATCTGCAGAAGGAAGGAAGGTGAGGTACGCGATCTTGAGGAAGGAGTGGTCACTCTTGGACAGGAAGCTGGTTTCTGAAATGCCTTCTGTTACCAAACGTCCATTGGTCAACCATGTGATGTTGATGACAGGGGGAAAAATATTGTCCACAGCACAGATGAGGGTGTTGGGCTCACCCAGCACTACCGGAGACTTGGGAAACACGGTCACCTCTGGAACTTCTACAGGGAGGAAACAAACTTCCTATGAATGTCTAATATGAATGTTTATAGCCTGACATTCTGCACTGTATCCTGAAAGAGCCTTTTAACCAACATTTGCTCACATGATAGTCAATGAGCTTCTGCTTCCTTTCTGCTTGGGAGCTACTATCCATCGCCTCTACCTTACCCCTAGGCCCTTCTCCCTATGGGCATACACATTAAAGTAAGATGTCTGTGGGACCCTTTTTGATACATGCAAAGACTGCATTAAGGGAGTGAGGCTCTTTTCAGTACATGGAAGAATGTGATTTGTAAGATGAGGGAAGATTAAAGCTCAGCAATTATCACAAGAAGATCTGGGGACACCCTGAGAGGGAGAGACTACAGAGTAGTGAAAGGTATCTATCACCAAGGAAGCATGGAGTGAAACTTGGAGTGATAGAATAGATTTAACAAACAGAAGCAGGAGGATGAACACATACTATTGACAGCTGCAGTAGAATTGGATCTTTTAATCAGGATGCCCAAGTTATGTTTTGCTGTAGCTATTTCTCTCAGTCCACCTTGTGGGTCAAAACTTGTAAATTCGGTAAACAGAGGAAGCCTCCAGACAGTCTGCTTCTTCTGCTGGTCCACATAGAGCTCTTCATCTCCATCAAATTCAAAGGTGTACTGACCAGAATCTCCATAGGACTGGTACATGCTTAGGCCAAAGGAAGCAACGTGGTCAGCTGATGAATATAGGTGAATAGCAGAAAGGTGGAAAATGAAAAATAACATTATTAAACAAAATGACGGAAGACATGACATTTCCAAATATTGTGGATTTCATTTTTGCTACAGTTCCTGGACAAAATGCTTATTTTTGGCTTTTTCTACCACTAGTGCTAGCAGTCATTAGGTTACAAACCAGGCTGTCTTCCCCACTATGATGTATTCTTGATGAGGGAAGAATGTCATATGTCTAATTACTAAGATTTTTCAGAGTCTGATACATTGTAGGCTTAAGATAAATAACGTAACTAAATGCAAAAAAGAACAAATAAATTTTTCTGAGAATATGTTTTTCAAAGACGTAGTTTACTTTCCTCTGCTTCATACATTTTATCTATCAATTCTTTCACCAATTAATAAGTCTATTACACTTCCTTTACCTTTGGAGCTGGCTTAGAACTGGAGATTTTCTACATATGGATTCCTACTAATTTTTAAAATGCCTTTATAGTATCTTATTATTTTAGAAGCTTCTTCTAACTTTTAGAGGGTATAAGAAAGAGTATAATAAGATTAGTTAATTACAAAATATATATAAATAATGCTTGCAAGGTAGTTGTTTTGTTAAGAGTAGTAATTCTTTTTCTTTTTTTTCCTTTTGAGGCAGGGTCTCACTATGCGGTTCAGGCTGGCCTTGAGCTCACTTTGTAGCCCAGGCTGGTCTTAAACTCACAACGATCCTCCTGCCTCAGCCTCCGGAGTGCTGGGATTTCAGGTGTAAGCCACCACGCCCAGCGAGAGTAGTAATTCTTAAAGAAGAACAAATGACTTTTTTTCTAGAATAAAAAAGGATGTTTTATTAGATTTTGGATTTCTGTCACCCTCCCCCCATTTTCCTTTTCTCTTGAAGGAAGTTGGTTTTTCTGGGGGGGGGTACTAGGGGTTAAACTCATGACTTTGCACTTACCAGGCAAGCACTTGAGCCACTGAGCTAAATCCCCAGTTGAAGGAAGTTTTAAAACCTTTCCTTTTGTTCTAAGCCAATGCTTACACTCACCTTCAGAGCCAAAGTAAATCACAGTCCTTTTCCTCAAACAGGTAGCGCGCAGGTCTGAGGGTGCCACTCAGAGCTGCGGCCAGTGCAGTGGGACTGCACCTGAGTGTAACTAACAGGAGGTTTTTTTTTTTTAAATCAAGAATCCATGAATGTTTTAGCATTTCATTTTTTCTTCCTTCCTTTACTGAGTACCTACAAGCACCAGACCTAACCGAAACATGGAGTACAACATCAGTCAGGCTGGACTCTGCTGTCAAGGAGTTCGCTGAGAGACAGGGAAGGTGGTGGGTGAGTAAAGGAGCGAATACAGTGCGCTGAGCCGAGCTCTGGGATGCGGCGCTGACTGCCCAGGTGTCTGCCCATCAGGCCAAACGACATCATCCTTGCTCGCTGCCTGCTCTTTGCAAGATCTTTTGCCTTTTTCTTCTTGGAATACAGTTTACTTTTGGGGGGAGGTGGTGTGTCTGTAGACCTCTACTTCGTCCTGAAGGCTTCTGTTTGGTTACCATTTCAGGTAAATCTTCTCAACACTTTTCCAACTAAATTATGACCTCCAACCCCTCTATCCCAGAGTCCTGCTCTCCAAGTCCCTTGCTTCCCCAGTGTGAACATCTTGGTCCATCTTGAAGAACAGGCCTCCCAATGAAGCCTCCTTAGCCTTGCAATACATCTTCTTAACTGCTTTCTCAAACATGAGTACACTGACCATTCCCTTTTCCTGGCACTTGTTCCAAGCCGCAAGCATTGTTGGTGGACAGCACACCGCTGTGTTGATGGACCTGGGTCACTATTTTTTTTTATTGGTATCAGGGATCGAACTCATGACTGCATGCTTGCAAGGCAGGCACTTATGCTACTGAGCTAAATCCCCAGCCCTAATTTTTTCTTTTTATAGTTTCTGTCCTGCTCAACCATGACCTTTCTGCTTCCATCCCTAGTCTGTGAACCCTCTGGAGCATACAGCCTGTGTTTTTACCTTTGACACCCAAAACCTAGCTTACTGTGTGTTCAAAACTGTATCGAATGACAGTTGCTATTTTTGACAACAACAGGGACTTTGGGGGAAATTGTTAGGTACACAGATAGCAGGACAGTATGAAAGTCAGCATCAGCGATGACCAGGGTTGCACTGAAGCTTGTGATCAGCATCCCTTGTGTTTGTGGCCTCTTCCTCTAGCAAAAACACTAAAAATCATATTTTATGTACACAGAAAACACAGGCTGAGTTTACATTTTCTTAGCCCATAAAACCTCGTTTTTTCCTATAATTTAAAAAGAAATTAGAAAACTTTCATGTAGCCCTACAGTATCGGGGGTCGCCTGCACGGTGCTACCCTCACTGACCCACCAGTAAGCTAAGCCTCAAGGGGACACTCAGTTTTGTGATGCTGAGGGAAGCAAAGGAGAACAGATAAGCCATGTGCTCTGGAGAGTGGGTGAGACTTCTCCACCAGACAATCTTAACATGGATACGCTGTGGTTAATAAAGTTACTCCGTCCCTTCACTTCCTGTTTTAAATACTGTCTTTCCATCTGTAGTTTTTATGAACCTGCTACTCATGTTGGTAAAAGAGCAGGGAGACAGGGGTGGATCCTGACTGCAGAAGGGAAGGTGGAAAGGGGTGGCCGGCAAAGGCCGAGGGGCCCACAGGGCCACGTAACCCTGTGCTCGCTTTGCCTTTACAGTACTCCGTTAGAGGGACTGGAGGGCAGGAAACTCCAGTTGGTAACTTGAGAATAAAACAATTCCCCAAATGGTTCCTCATAAGATTCTTAACTTCAAATAAAAACAAATATATACTTTACTTTTAAGAAGAAAAAATATTATCTGTACCTGTAATATAAACCAATTGGAGGGGAGAGTTAACATCGATGTTTTCACTATTTAGGTAACAAGTATGACGAAATCTTATTTTTTGACTAGTTGTGAGGTGTCTCATATGAAGTAACACTAAGCAGGACCACAAGGCAACACAAAGATGAAAGGGCAATTTAATCTACTTCCCACCCCTGCCTGTCCCCAGCATAGAAAAGTGTGTAGGTATGAGACAAAGAAACGGTCACCCTTCTGTGTCTGTACAGTAGGCATAATTCATGGAACTGTTTCCCCAAAGATGTTCAGCAGTAGACACATAGAAAGAGCTTCAGCTGGGCCAGGTGGTGCTCACCTGTAATACCAGCCCTAGGGAGGCTGAGGCAGAAGGATCACCATAAGTTTGAGTCCAGCCTGAGCTACACAAGTGAGTTCAGGGCCTTCCTGCACTATTTAGGGAAACTCTGCCACAAACAAACAAACAAACAAACACCCCTCCCCCCAGTTTTAAAAATTGTGAGACATTTAAGGGTAATAGCGCATACATTTTTAGTAGGAGAAGCAGTCCACTCAGGGTAACACGCCTGCTCAATGAGAGAACCACGACCTGGGGGGCTACGTTCACGGGATCCAGTACCGGAACCAAGTGCTGGTGGACTGTGTGGGGGCACAGCAACCTTTGTAGTAGTTTGGTCCCTAGTGTCCTGAAGGGGGAACGGCATAAATTTTCCATCCTGTCACCTGTCTCTAACTCTGCTCCCCACTCTCAGTTTCCTATTTTCCAGCTCCAGGGAATAAACATCCCTCAGCAGCGCACTCACCCTTGATGTCTTGACCTCCACAAAGGCTCATGCTGGCGGTCAGGGCCAAGACCCCCAGAACTAGAGCTTTGTTTAGAACCATTCTCTTCTCCAGGTGGTCTCAGCAGTTGCTGTTCTGAGTTACAAAGCAACTGTGAGAACAGAGCCAAGGAAATCTGAAGACACCAAACCAAATCTTCTCGCATGAAGTATTGGCCAATCAGAAAAATTACTGATGATGACGCCTCTGTTGCCAGAGGCCGAGTTTGTAGTAAGAGACCTGGCAGGACCGAGGGGAATCCCCTGGTTTGACGCAGCCTCTGGGCAGAGTGGGCGGAGGGAGAGCTCTGTGAATGTGGGGAGGAGTCTAATCAGATTCTTCTCCAGTACGTGAGCGTCTGTTGGTGGGGAGAGGGGTGGAATGACAGAGCAACCTGCTGGATAGGTAATGTCCTGAATAATGCAGTGGCCTTTGGGATTTCCTGGATTACAACCTCCAGGAGTTCTTCACTAAATTGATTTCCCTCCCTAGAAATCCCTGCATCGCCCAACTTTCTCTGGCTCTCCCTCCCCTCCCCCTTCCCTCCCCTCCCTCTCCCTCTCTCACACACACATTTTTTCTTCTGTAATAATGAAATTCTTTCTATTTTGAGTTGACTCACTTCCCTAGAGCATTCTGCTGATGGTCACCAAGCTATGCCTTTGCTTTTTCTCACAGAAATCATTAAAATCCAGTTGAATAATTTTTTTTTTCATGCTTTCAAAAGCTTCAGGTGTTTTCAGCCAGAGCAATGAAAAGGGTTCTAGTGGTACTAAGTGCTGTCCGTAATAATTGTCCTCTTTCTTAACCTGACTTTTTCTTTCTCTTGAGCAATATTTGTGCTCTCTGTTTTGATGCTGCCTAAGTTCAAGGGAAATTCAGGGACATTGATCACACTGTAATATAAAAGAAAGCTCTGACTAGATCAATTACTGTAAGAATTTTTAAAAAGTATTTTGTTTTTTAAAATTTAAGAATGTCACAATGTTGAAGGTAGAATGAGGAAAATTGCTATAACTTCCCTTAAATGACTGGAATTTTATATCTGTTATCCCAACACATTAATATTTCTCTAGTATGTGCGCGTCTGTTGGTGTCTGTAGAGATCTAGGAATTGAGCTCAATTCAAAAGTAATCATTAAAGGGAAATTTTCTTTCAGAAAAGTATATTTTCAGTAATGTGGTCACAAGATGATGGTGATTTATAATTGATCATTCTGCCTGTTAGACAATGTAGTGAGTTTCTCAGGTCTTCTCGGTGACAGACACCAAAAGAGATTGAAACAAAAAAATGCCCTGACATCTGGCAGCTGTCTTGACACTGGTGCTCTGGGCCAAGCATTCACTGCTAGGTTTTGGTATTCCCTTGTTGAATATTGACAGTTTTACAGAATATCAATCTATAAAATGATGTGACCATGAGGGATGAAGACAGAAAACAAGGCCACTCCGTAATCATGTCTGATGGGTTCTACCGGCCTGAGGATCTCTTAAGTGTCATCCGCCCAATTTGACACTGGACCCCCAAAATTGCAGCATCTCTTTCCAAAAGTAACTTTTGTGTTCTTTTTCTAGTTCCAGAAATAAACTTCCTGCTCCCTTTTTGTGTGTGCACCAAGCCCTCTCCAATTCCAAGACTTTGCAACCACCCAAGCACTGCAGCCACGGTCTAGCTCCATAGAAGTTCCCCAGCTCCCCCGTGTTGAGGGTACTTGCAGTCTACAGCAGCCCTGCTGTGCCAACAGTTAAGGTTTTCTCTTATCTCTGTCTCTCAACTATGTCAAAAAATCTAATATTCTGGTGCTGCAACTCAGATTAGTTGGGATGTGCAGCTCCTGGGGGTCTCCCCCAGTTTGAGCTCCCCCTACCAAAACGCCACCTCTCTATTGTTTTCTCATCTCTGCCATTGCTGTTACCAGTTTCCATCCACCACTGACCCACCTTGATTCTCACAGGTTCTCACAGGTGAGACATCTTTCACTTTGGATTCCTGTCTCACACACTGTGGGCCAACATCAGGACCCCCATCCGTGTCCTTTAGGACCACATCTTTTAGGACTTCTCCCTTTTTTCTTCAGTGACAGCTGGTGGATACAGGTATTGGGGATCTCTCTGTCATTCACATTCCTGAGAAGGGGGATGATTCTTCACAGGAACTGTGACTTGGCTTTCATAACCTTTGGCTCACCTTTAATTTGGTCACAATGGTAACTATTCCCTCCCAAACCCTCAAAAAGACACACTGCTTGGATGCCTGACAAGACATTTGGACACACTCAGTCTCTGAGCAATCTTAAAAGCCAAACAACTAATCTTTTACTGCCAAATGGCTTAAACTCAATATAAACTAGTGAATGGGCACAGGGACCTTATCTGCAAGTCTTTTTTGTTCTCAGGGCACAACCCACCTCACTCAGGTGTGTGGGGAGGTTCGAACACTTTGAGCCTGCTCCACACTGCCGAAACCCTGACCCTCAGTCCCGCTGGCCCGATGGACGATATCCCTTCTGCTCTTTCCCCTCCTCCACCATCCCCACAAAGCTCCCCTGTTCTCCCCCACCGCTATCTTCTCCTCCACCTCCCAGCTCCCCGGTTACTCCTCCACCATTGTCTCCACCCTCTCCCCTCACCACCCCTCCCCTTCCTGCTCTTCCTCCACCCCGACATTGCCATTTTCTCCCCAGCACACCACACCAGATCTCACTCCTCCCTTTCACCACTATTTTTCAGCTCCTCGCACTCAGTGCCACGTAGGAACCTTCCCACACAATGCCCTCATTATCCCTATTCCAGCTGCTTTTGGCAGGGTGCTCACTCCAATCTCTCCTTCCCTTTTATGAGATGAAAGGTACTCAAGGCTTGGTCCATGTTCATGTCCCTTGTCCCTCTCCAATCCTTCCCATATCTCCCAGTACTTAACATCCTTTGATGCTGATCCATATAATTATACCAAAGAGCTATAATTTGTAATTCAATCCTATGATTTAACCTACAAATATCTTCAAATTATTTTGACTTCCTCTCTTTCTTCTCAAAGAAAGGTGAGACTCTGGTAGGCAGCTCAAGCCATAACAGATAAAAAAAAAAAGGTCTTGGCCCTCAGTCTCCTCAGGGAGACCTCCTAGATGTGTCTTTTTGTGTCTTCAACAATAGAGGGGAGCAACAAAAACAAGATGATCTTTAAAAGATCCAACATCAGGTTAAGCTCCAAACCAAATTCCAAGCCCGATTTCTGGCTGTGGCACTCAGGGCTCAAAATAAAACACAGGCCAAAGAGAAATCTAAAGCCCAAGCCCTGACCACCGTCTCAGACTGTGCTTCATGTGCAACAAGAAAGGACACTGAGCATGAGACTGCCCTGACCCATGGCCACTACCGTACCCAATCCCACCTGCAAAAAGAGGGTCACCGGAAGTGCAATTGCCCTGTCTGCAAGAGAGTGGGTAAGTCATCAAACTCCCTACCCTCACGGGACAATATGTCCCTGCTGCCTCCAGACTCATTGTTAACTGATCTACTTGAACTTGCCACTGAAGAGGATTGATGGGGCTTGAGACCCCAAGGTGTCTCTCAGATCCCCAAGTCTTGCTGGATACCTCAGGTAAAACCTTCTCTTTTCTTGTCAACACGGGTGCCACCTACATGAGTTTTGAGGCTGATGTTCTCAGTCTGCAGTGTCCATAGTGGGAGTAGATGGCCAAACTACATGACCTCTCCAGACAGAACCTGTTCCCTGCAGGTTCCAAACCTTTTGTTTATACACAACTTTCTTGTTATCCTAACCTGTCCTGTACCTCTTTTAGGTAGGGACCTTCTCCACAAGCTCAATTTCTCTTATACTTTCTCTCTCACCATGGCTCTCATACTCCAGACCCAACTGTCAGGCACCACTCCCTCATCTGCTCCTCTTCCCTCCTCTCTTATCAACTCTACAGTCTGAGGTTACCTCCAGTCCTACTCATGCCACCCACACTACTCTGATGGTAATTCACCTTAAAGATCCCTCAGCCTTCCCCTGCATTCCCCAATACCCAATAGATCCTAAACGTCAATGGAGGCTTACTTTACCTTACCACTTACTAAACAACAGGTTTCTCAAGGTCACCCACTCTTACAACACCCCTATTCTCACTATACTCAAATCCAATGACTCCTACCACCCAATTCAAGATCTCACAGCCATTAACGCACCAAATCACCCAGTGATACCAAATCCTTATACTATATTGTCTCATATTCCTCTGTCTACCTCCAACTTTTCTGTATTAGACGTTAAAGATGCATTTTTCATTACTCCTTTATACCCTGATTGCCGAGATTCTTTACCCTCACATGGACAGATTCAGACACCCTCCAGTCTACACAGCTCACATAGACAGTTATGCCTCAGGGATTCGGGCAGAGTCTACACTTCTTCAGCCAAGCCCTTGCTGCAGACCTCAAGGCTCTCAATCTTAAGCCCAGCACTCTTTTCCAATATATAGATGATCCTCTACTCTGTTCTCCATCATACTCTCTAGCTATACAATATACAGTGACCCTTCTCAACTTCCTCTGAGATTGGAGATACAGAGTATCCCCCACCAAAACTCAAATAGCTTCACCAAAGGTCAAATACCTGGGTCTCACCCTTACTCCATCACCCGTTCTATAACCTATGGTACAAAGCCCTGCTCCATGATCTCCCGGTACCAACTACACAACAAGTTTTATCTTTTTTAGGCCTAGCTAACTTTCTTTGCCTCTAGATTCCTAACTTTGCTACACTAGCCCACCCTCTCTACAAGGCATCCAAAAGTTCCCTGTCAGAGCCTCTAGACCCTGCTACTCCCATGAACTCCCTGTTTTCTAAAGTAAAAGAGGCCTTTTAAAGGCCCCAGCCCTCACTCTCCCTAACCTTAACCAAAATGGAGCTTCTTTCCAAGCAATAGCCTACTTCTCAAGACAATTAAATGACACAATACATGACTGGCCTCCCTGTCTACGAGCACTTGCCTCAGCAGCCACACTAACGCAGGAGACAAAAAACATCACTTCAGGACAGTCAGTCAGAGTCCACTCACCCCACTGCCTTAATGATCTTATTCCACACTAAACACTTGCTGCCTTAATGACTCTTTCTCTCCTACAACAAGTTCACTTAATACTCATACAAGACTGTTACGGATTAAAAACTGATGGTCACCTTAATGCCAGATGAGTTGAATCAGTGTGGTGCTGAGTGCAGATGGCCTACCTGAAGACAGTTGCCAGCATAAAAGGAGACGTGGAAAGGTATGGCATTGGTATTGTGGGTTCTCCTAAGAGCTGTTGGTTCTCCTGGAGGAGCTCGTCATGGGTAGTTTCACTGTTATGAATTTGGCTACTATCATTGGAGGAGTTTGGGACCTGGTTGCTGAGAATGGCTGTGGTTCATTTTAGGGGACCTCTGGTCCTTACTTTGAGTACCACTTCCTGGCCCTGGAGGGGAAGATGTGTGCTTTTAATCTCCAGGATAAGTTTGTCATGCTGACTTCCTGATATGTAATTGGCTGTTCTGATTGATGGAGGAGTTCAGGACCTCATTGTCTCTGAGGATGGTTGTGGTATTTTTGGGGGAGCCTTGGTACTTATTTTGAGTGCTGCTTCTTGGCTCCACTGCAGAACCCTCAACCTGTTGGCACAGATCCTTCACCTCACAGGCTTTCTAGCTGCTACCACTGACCTTTGGGCCTTCCCAGAGCAGATCCACAAGGCAGACTTGCATGAGTCATTGTCATGGGCTCTGGGTTTTTAAATGGACTCATGCAAGTTATTGGCATGGGATCCAGGCCTTTGGCTGGATTTCCTAAGTCTCAGTGTTGTAGAAAGATTTACTGTACTTTCTTGTATTTAACTCTGGGTGACCATCATAAAATAATACTACAAATTCTGTGTCCTGTATGTAATCATTCTCCTTGCAACCTCTGACTACAACAAAAATCCTACAATCACCATCTCTTCCAGCACTCCCCTCAACGCAGCCACCTTACACCCCATCTCTGATGACACCACTCTCCACAACTACATTGGGGTCTTACAGATGGCTCCTACCCCCTTCCCTCACATTCACAGCATCCCTCTCCCTACAGCTTCTGACACATTGTTCATAGACGACAGCTCAACCAACACAGACACTCAAAAGGGACAAAATATGCTATCGTTAGTGGCTCTAAGGTAATACAGGCAAATCCACTGCCACTCAGGACATCGTCACCAAAAACAACTGTATTACCCTCACATGGGTCCTCATACTAGCTAAGGACAAAACCATAAACATCCATATGGCTCAAAATATACATTCAGTATCCTTCACTTTCATGCTGCCATTTGGCAAGAAAGGAGTCTAATTACCACTCAAGAAACCTCTATCATTAATTCATCCTTCATTCTCAAATTACTAAAAAAAAAATTACTAGAAACAGCAGAACTCTCAAAACAGATAGCAGTCATTTACTGCAAGGGACACCAAACATCATCAGACCCTAAGGCCTATGCTGACCAACAGGCCAAATTAGCTACACAACAGCCATGCCCCTTCCATCTTCTCCCCCTTACCCCAAACACCCTGCTCTCACCTCAATACTCACCTACACAACTACAATTAATTCACAAACCTACCTATTGCCAAAACTTAGGGATAGATTTTCCAGGGGTCAAAACTCCTCCCAGATCAATAGGCCTCAAACATCATCACTGATTACACAACTTTCCACACAGACATTCAAGCCCTGTATAAACTCCTAAGTCCAGTCAGCACTCATCCATCCCCAAAGAACGTTATTTACCATGTCACCCACACCTGTCATCTCTATGCCAAAACCTCTCCTCAAGGACATCTACCACCTCCTTCCTTCCCTACCCACCAACTTCAGGGGCACAGCCCACACAAGGACGAACAAGTGGATTTTACTCACACAGCTCACTGTAAACCTACCCACCTCCACCTCACTCATTCATAGCCCTGGCATTCTGTTATTCCCTTTACTTTCCTGTCATTTTTTTACTGTTGGTTCTCATCTTTGCTGTCATGCTTTAGACAGTCTCTCCCTACAATACCAATATAATCATTACTCTCCTATTTCTCACTATGATTTTAGGCTTAAACACCTTACATTGTCTAAAATAAAGCCCTCAATCTTACTCCCCCTTCCACTATTCTTGCTCATTCTCTTTCTAGGACATAGATTTACTGACCGCCTGCTCCACAGCTTTCACCCTCACTAGTCCTCTCTTCCACATACATCCCAACCTAAAATCCCAAGTTTAAACCAAAATTTTCCAATACTACAACACACAACAAATAACCCCAACTCAAACCAAGCCTCTCCCTGCCCTCTCTATCAGCTCTCATAATGCCCCTGCCTTCACCTTCACCATCTCCCAAACTGATAACAAAACCCTTGTCATAATTAATTATATGACCATCAATACATTCATCACTCTGTTTGCCATACTATCTACTTTACCCCTTCACACAAACATGAGACATCATTATGACAGCTGGACAAATGACCACCTGTTGGCCATGTGGGCTCTACTTGGCCCCTGCCCCACCAGCCCTAAACAATGCCAATAGTCTGACCCTGGATATTTTTATACCTCTGTCTTTATCATGAGAACACTCCATGAAAACAGACAAACCCCCACATCTCACTGTTCTTCTCCAATAAACAACTAACAAGTGACATCACTTTGAACACAATCATCAAAAACACTTCCTTTCATCAATACTCCTTAGATAAAACATGGGAATAAGCTCTTTATGAGGGGGTGGGTCCCTCCTCAGGAAGAGAAAAAGGGTTCCCCATATTTTGCTCAATGCCCTTTGGGGCCCCACTTCTAAGTACACTTGCTGACGTTGTCTTCTCCAACCCCATGCTTGAACTCTCCACACCACAGCTCTCCATTTCTTCTCTCCTTGAGCAAACATTCAAGGATCTCCCCAGCAACATTAATATCACTGACAAGGTTTTTCCACCTGGTCTTCTCGGAAGGGCTAAGCCCCTTATCTCCTCCCCTTGACAGGACCTCTCATACTATTTGCAATATTTTTACATATAGTTTCCTGTCTTTTAAAACTGTTTTTCAAGATTTCTTTAATGCAGAATATTGACCTTCATTACCAGAGAGCTCCTTGTCTTGGCTGAGACCCCTGGCACTAGCTTCTACGGGCTTAACCCATCATCTTGACTATTGCAAAAGCCCCCACTACAGTGCCCCTCACCAGCAGGAAGTAGTATAAACTGATCATCTTCCCTGTTCACCCATAAAACAAAAAGACAGGAATGATGTGTTCTGCCAGCCTGGGCTTTAGGTATCTCTAACATGGCATTTACCCAACTTGGCACTGGGCCCCCCAAAACTGCAACATCTGTCTCCAAAAGTAACTTCTGTGTTTTTCTTCTAGTTTCAGAAATAAACTTCCCACTTCCTTTTTGTGTAGGTACCAAGCCCTCTGCAATCCCAAGGCCCCACAACCACCCAAGCGCTGCACCCCCAGCCCAACTCCATAAAGACCATGCCCCTGCTCCTCCTTTCTGAGGGTCCTTGTAGTCTCTACCGGCCTTCTACACCCACAATAAAGGCTTTTTCTTATCTTTGTCTTTGTCTTTCCAATTGCACCAAAAGACCTAACAATGTCTGACCACAGACAAAATGTGAACAAAACAACCAAGCATGGTCAAGCCATAGAAAAGACTCTAGGCAGCTCAGTCTTTGTGTATAATCCCACCCCATTCTTGTCCCTGCCCCAGGAGTACTTCGATAAAGCAGCACCTGCCTATGTGTGGCTGCTTCTTCTTTATCAATTATAGCTTTAACTTCAATGAAGATAAGATTTATTAAGACACCCAATCAACCCAATCATAGAATTACTCTGCAGCCACTTCCTGACAGCATCTAATTAAGCACTTTATTAAGTTCAGAGTCTCTCCTTATTAGATACACCTCTACTTTGCCTAACAAAAGCCCAAACCTTATGATAGTTTAATATTGTTTTAAATGTCTAAGATATAGACCTGAATTAAATAAACACCAATCTACATGTTGCTATGAAGATATCTTGTAGATGGGACTAATTTCTTAATAAATTGACATTAAGTAAGAAAAATTATCCCAGCTGAACTGATAGATTGTGTCCAGTTAGTTGAAAAGCCATAAGGAAGAGCTGAGGAATCTCCAAGAAGAGAAGGTCCTTACACACAACAGTTTCTGCCTGTGCTGAGATCCTGACTAATCTGGTGACACCCGCCCCACGGACCTTGGACTTGGCTAATTCACCACCACAGTTATACAAACTAGGTCCTGGTAGTAATTCTCTTAATATCTACCTCAGATGGGTTTTACTACTCTGGTTCCAAATGCCTCACAGTTCTCATTGGTAAGTTTTCATCCTCAATTTAAAGAACAGTAAAACCAACTTTTCATCCAAGAGTGTGATCCTGGTGGTCCTTAGGTATAGGACAGTGTCTTGTTAAGTAATTGGAAAGGATGTACAATTACTGCCCTGAGAATGTAAAATCCCTGGGATGTGAAATTATACTTGTTGTACTTTAATAATCATCTGCACTTTACAAGGAGGATATTGGACTCAGAGGTTAAATAATTTGTCCAGAGCTACAGAGCTGATAACTAGTACAGCTGGAGTGTGACAAAAGTAAGACATGAGTCCTCCGTGGAGGAGTTTCCTATGTGGATTCAGAAGCCAGTGCCCTAACATAACTGAGACAGAGACTTGATCCTATGAATATCTTTCTAGCCTCTGCCCTTGTGAGTGAAGACAATTTTCACCAGTTCACTTGAGATGCTGGATATGAATAAGGTGCAACACTCTGTTCTCACACAAAGAAACTTTTTCAGTTTTGCAACAGAGACACAGAAACTTGGAGAATTTAGGGTTTGTAAGTATATTATATTGGTGGAAAGTCTTACATAGTCATCTCAAATCATGTGGCTTTGTACAGTGATGAGTTTAATGATGCAGATGTGGCTTCTTCACACAATAATGAAATCAATGAAGCAGATAGACCTTGCAGAGATAATAATTCTGTTTGTTTGCTTGTCTGTTTGTTTGACCCAGGGTCTTCCAAGGTAGTTCAGGCTAACTTTGAACTCATTAAGTAGCCTAGACTGAACTCCTGGCGATCCTCCTGCCTCAGTCTCCTGAGTGCTGGGTTTACAGGTATGCACCACCATTCCTGGCAAAAAGCTTTGGCAATTGCTTTAGTCCTCTAGTTTTCAAGAGTCTGTGGTCACGAGACCTGCAGTATCAACATCTCTGTAGGACCCATTAGTCCTGTAGGCCCCACTCCATCTCTGGCCACCAGTGCACAGAGGCAGCAAGGCCTTAGCAGCTCTAGAGCTGGACCCTGCTGCAGCCCGGGTGCTTTAGTTTGGTCTAAAATCAGCTTTTCCACACCCTGTGAGCTAGCTGGCACCAAGCACTTGCTGAGTCACCCTCCCACACCCCTACCCTAACCATCATTAACTATTCTGCTTGCTTCCTTTGCTCGGCTTGTTTTTCACAACTTTCTTTCCCATCTTGAAAGCCCTTTGCTCCTTCCTGAATCAACAGCTGAGTCTGGTGTCCTTTGCCACCCATCTGGTGGTTGTCAACAGGTTCCAGTTCAGAGATTCCACAGCACTTCCTTGGAAGGGCTCTTGGAGAAGACCACGAATAGAAAATGTGCTTATCTCTCCTCTTGGCACTTTATCTTGCTATAGGAGAAATGCTAGATGTCAAATACGCCAAATTCGTGTTCCACAACGTCAAACAATGAATTGTAAGAAACAATGGAAGTTAAAAGTAGGAAAATTTATTGGAGAAAAGGGAGCAGGGAGTACGAATGGGGAATGGGGAACAGGGATAGGAACAGCTCTTGAGATACAGGAGGGGTCCTGAATGGGTCGCCAAACCACTCTGTTTTGACTTTAACATCATTTCCACCGATTCTTTGTCAACACTGACCTTTAATGTATAAGCTAGTTGCTTTAGATGACTCTTTTAAATAAATTGTACAAAAGAGAGTATGTACAGCAAAATATTCCTAGTAATTTTCTACCAAAAAACAAAATTACATCTTGTGATTTTACAGCATCTCAGGGCTACATTCCAGGCAAATTATATTTGATGAAGATTTTTTTTTCTTTTAAAAATGAAAAAAAAAGAACAAAAATGATGATACAGAAATTCAAAACAAAATAATAGGACCAGTTAAGATATTGCATATTGTTATCTTCAAAGTGGTTGGTCAGATTGCAATATATAGGCATGAAAAAAAATGATCAAACAATTGAACAGTGAAAGCACATTTGTAGGAAAACTGATGTGCTTTGAGACTATAATGTTAAGTGGAATAAGTCAGACACACAAACTTAAATACTGTGTGATTTCGCTTATATGAGAAACCCAAATATAAATAAAGAGGAAAAAAATATAGATAATAGGAAACAAGGAGATGGATCTTTTGTAAAAGAGAAGGGAACCAAGAGACAGAGGGAGGGGTAGGGTGGTAAGCTGGAAAGAGAAAAAGGAATTAAGATAAACTATGCACATGTACCACCTCCTCATGATGATTGTAATCACTATGTACTACAAACATGTAATAATACAAGTAAAAATGAAAAATAAAAAGATTGCACATATGAACAATTTGAAGCCTCAGTTTTGTTTTAAAAATTTCTGTTTTCTCAAGTTGATTTATGGGTCAGTCAACATCTCAGCAGTATTCTTCCCCCTCCTCCTCTTTACCTTTCTTCTCTTTCTTCTGTAGAAGTTGTTGACTTAATTATAATATATATATATATATATATATATATATATATTCGTGTGTGTGTTATAATAGCTAAAACAATTTTTTAAAAGAAAGAGAGAAAAAAAGAAAAAAGAAAGAAAGAAGAAAGAAAGTGAAAGAAAGAAAGAAAGAAAGAAAGAAAGAAAGAAAGAAAGAGAAAGAAAGAAAGAGGAAAGTCTCATCACTTTTCAGGGCAATATTGTATGTTATTAGTGAGGGTGTAAAATGACTTCACATTATAGAGCCTTTCAGTAGTTACATATAAGAGTAAATATACCCTTACCATATGATACAGCTCTCTAATCTTAAGTGTTTGCCTAACAGCATAAAGTATATGTTCAAAGCAGATTCATATAAGATGACTCATAGAAGCTGTACTCATAAAAATGAAACAATACTAGAAACAACTCAATTATTTGTTAATAGGAGAAAAGTAAGCAAATTGTGGTCTATTCATACAATGGAGCTCTCAGCAATAGAAAGGGAAACCACTGGTAGAACCAAACAACTGAAAATGAACCCTACAACATACAGAGTGAAAAAAAAATCAGGCACAAAGAAGTAAGTATCATGTGATTCTTAAGTGAAGTTTTACAGCAAACTTATCCTATAGCATAAGTTTTTATATCTCAGACCCTTCATTAGATCAACATGTAGGAATCAGACTGGAGTCAGGTATGCTGAGAGTTTTCAAGTGAAAAAACCATGGTGAAGTTTATGGACCAAGGGTTGATAGCAAAGTGAGGTACAGTGGTGCAAACTATTTGTTAAAAATTATTGAGCTGTTGCATTTTGAAGACCTGTGCATTCTATTAAACATAATTTTACCAGTACATTAAACTTTTTAAAAGTTGAGTGAGCTAGAACTGGACTGAAGACTATGAAATACCAAAACTAGCAATGGGAATACGACCTATTCATGTGGTTTTTTTTTATATATTTGTGTTTATTTGACCTCTTAATATTGAGAAAAGATGAGGCTGATCAATCAGATTTCACTATAATAAGAATTGGCAAAATCTAAAGGCCCTTCAGTTAGAGGATGGAGGCTAAGATTCCGCTATTTTGATCTATGAAGTGTTCTGATGATATAGAAACAGAATTTTTCCCGTTGTGTTGGAGGTGAAGTTATTATAGCTGACAGGGGCAGCGGGAATTATTGGGGTTTATCTCATTCTTTAGAATATTATTTGAAAATTTATAATCTATTCATCCTTCCTATTGATTTTTTAGAACCATATGTTTAATTTTAGAATTTCACAAGTTACTGTATTAAATGCAACAGCTTCATACTACATTAAGCACTTTAATGAAGTTTCACTATCTTGTTTCTTTCAAATTAGGTTTTGTTGGTATGGTGAAAAGAAACACTTTACCTCTGTACAGTAACTCTTTCTTGTGAGTTTTCTAAACAGTTTAGTCTTCCAAACACAAGAGATGCAGACCTATGTCTGATTCTCATTGGCTTGAGAGAATAAGTTCAATGCCAGATTGTTCTTTCACTTACACACAAACTTCTGGTCGGTAAATTCCAGTTGAACTCCTGCCTTCTTTGGTGGGGATCAGGTAGTGTTCGTGGGGGCTGGAGCTGCAAAGCCATTCTCCCCCTGCCTCCTATGTCCCTCACCTGTCTTTGGGATTTAGTTCTTTACTCCAAAGCTACAATTCTTAATAGTGCCACTAGAGATACTGCAGTAAATTATCTCCACAAAGGAAAGAATGATAATGTAAATATGAAACAGAAAGCTTTTAAAATTAGTGGAGTAGAGAATGAAGCTATTTATTTTTAGAAATTCCTCCACATTATGACAGTATTAGACAGACTTCTGCATGTAGTCACTTTTTATGACTCCTAGAAGCACAGTATCAACATATAAAAATTCATGTAGGTCTTCCACCGGCATTTTAAATCTAGCCCCATACAGTGCTCCACCCACTAGCACCTCTGTGACCCGGACCTTGGTAAAATGTTTATTGGAGGCTTGATCTGGGACACAAGCAAGACAGTTCTGACTGAATATTTATCTCAATTTGGGGAAGCTGTAGACTGCACAATTAAAACAGATCCAGTCACTGGAAGATCAAGAGGATTTGGATTTGTGCTTTTTAAAGATGTTGCTAGTGTTGATAAGGTTTTGGAACTAAAGGAACACAGACTGGAAGACCCAGCATAGCAGATTCTCAGAGACGCTGGCTTTTCTCTTCCCCAGCACATGCAGCTCGCACTGCTTACCAGGGAGGCTGCATCGCTGATTTCTCGGTGGGTCTCCCAAGACCAGCATGGCGGACTCTTGGGAAAGCTGTTTTAGCAAGAAAAGCCAGGACCTAAAGGATTCACTGCTGAATTTTACAAGAGCTCTAGAGAGGAACTAATGCCAATACTTCTCAAATTTTTCTGTGAAACTGAAAAGGAAGGAATGGTGCTAACTCACTTTTTGAAGCCAATATTACTCTGATATAAAAACTGGACAAAAAAAGAAAAAAAAAAAGAAAACTATAGGTCAATTCCCTTAATGAGCATAGATGCAAAAATCCTCGATGGAATGCTTGAAATGGAATGTAACAAATCATTAAAATGATCATATATATAATTGTCAATCATCTGTATCCCAGGGATACAAAGATGGTTCAACTACACAAATCCATAAATTCAAAAATTCAATAATTCATCACAGAACCAAGGATAAAAGTCACACAGTCATCTTCACGGATGAGACGAAAATCTTCCACAAAATCCAACATCCATTCATGATAAAAGCCCTGATGAAAATAGATTTAAAAGGACCTTACCTCAAATGGATGAAAGCCATTTATGATAAACCCACTGCCAATATCACACTAAAAGGAGGAAAACCAAGAGCTTTCCTTCTAAAATCAGGAACACGATAAAGGCGTTCACTCTCACCACTTGTGTTCAGTGTGGTACTTGATTACTTAGCTAGATTAATCAGGCCTGAGAAAGACAAATAGGAAGAGAAGAAGTCAAAGTATTCTCTTTTTTTAAAACAACAACAACAACAAAAAACCCAGAAAGAGGGTAGAAATAATACATAATTTTAAAAATTAAGAAATTTTTAAAGAAGGTTGGCTATAATAGCTAACACAGATGGCCTGGATACACTAACAAAAAGAATCACAGGCAGGGTAGGTCAGGAGGTAGGGTCCATCGAGATGCTCCGAATAGGAAACACAGTCAACCTGAAAGCGGGTTAATGAACCGAGTCAAAGGTGAGAAAACAATGGTCTATGTGACGCTTTTTCAGGGTGCTTTGTACATTTTGGGTTCCACTAACTCCTTTAGCTTTTAGATAAGGGGGGCAATCTGCTATCTACCTAAGTGTTTCTGAACCTTTTTACCCCTGAGTTTGATCATGAGCTGTATTCCTTTACTTCTAAAGCCTCAAGGTTTTTGTTTCCAACCTATCTGCAGCTGTTGGGTGAGCTGTCCCTATTTCCCTATTTATACGAGGCACACAGAACTCCAGCCACCTACAACCAAAACAGATCTACACCCGGACATATAATAATCAAGATCCCAGAAATTCATCACAAGAACAGAATATTAAAAGTGGTCAGAAAAAAGAAACAGATCACCTATAAAGGAAAACTCATCAAAATCACAACCGCCTCATATATCTGAATATCATTTCCTTGTCTTGTACTTGGAAAGTTTTCCTTAATTATTTCTGTGAATAGCCTTTCTATTTCATTTATATTTGTCCTTGCTTCTTCACTCACATTTTTTATTCTTAAGTTATAGATCCTCTTGTCCTCTTCTAGCCTTTATACTATTACTTCCTGGTTCCTTGTTATTTTTAAGAGATCTTTCCTTTCACAATCACACATTGCAAATCTATCTTCAAGTTTTGAAAGTCTGTCTTTAGTTTTTGTCAAGAAATTTTGCCAGCTTTCAATGGAGTTTTTAATTTCCTGATACTCTCTTTGGATCTGTTTCATGGACTCTAGATTTTGTTTATATTCTTCATCAAAGATTTATCTCCTTTTTCTGGGTTCCTCCATTCTTCCATTGCTGTCTTCTTGGGAAATGCTTAGTATTTCTTTTATTAATCTTCTCATATCTTGCTTCACTTGAGTTAGAATTTCAGATTTAAGCTCATGGAAGTATTTTTTTATTTCTTTTGAGGCCATGTCTGATATTGCATGTTTGCTGCCCTTGATCTCTTCTGTATTTACCTCTTCTGAACTTATTTTCCCTGGGTCAGTGGCTGGAGGCTTTTTCTTGTTTCTTTCTCTTGTCATGTTTCTGGTTTCTTTCAGACAGGTGTATGGTGGAGCTCTCAGGTCCTTTTCATATTGCTGATGGTTTTTCTGAAGCATACTGGCTAGGGGATTGCTGCCCTCTCTAGTTTGCTGTTGATCTGTGAAGTGCACGCAGGGGCAATGTAGGCTGGTCCCTCTCTTATGAGCTAGTCAACCCGTGAGTGCATTCAGCACATTAGTCTGTGCTCTGTGGATGTCACAGGTTCAGGACAGTTTCATCCCTGGCTATTGGGTCCTGACCAGGGGCATGACCCAGCCCAAGCAGATCCCACCAGTCCACTTTGGGCCAGGAGCAGCCAACTGATACCACTGTGGTTGCCGGTTCAAGCCTGTCCTGTCCAACTCCAATATGTTGTCAAGCCAATCACCCCCTCTGTAGGGCCCAGTTCCCAGCACTCACCACGGGTCAGTGCAGCTTGCCTCACTGGTTCCACTCCCTGTTGCAGTGCCTCCTCCCACTAAGGGTTTTGGGCTCACCAAACCCCAATCTCAGCAGGACCACAACCTCAGCTCCATTGTGAGTTGCCCAACTCTAAGACAGCACAGGACCAGGTCAATGGGAGCATGTCCAATTCCAGCCCTCTGCCCAGCACAGCACAGGACTAGCTCCAGCCCTCTGTCCATGCTTTTTTCTTCTTTCTTTCTTTTTTCTTTTTCTTTTTCCTCAGTTTCTTTCTGGGTCATGAGAATCCCTCTCCTTTCATCTGGTCTTCTCCATGTTTTTAAATTCTAGCATCTGAGTTGTTTTTCTCAGAGAGGCTTTCTACCATGCTACCTGTCAATCCATCATTTTTTTTTCCTCTCTGAAGTCAAAGTATTCTTATTCACAGATGATAGGATCTTTTACATGGAAGTTCCAAAATCTCTATAAGATTCTCAGAACTAATAAATAAATTCAGCAAAGTAGCAGGATATAGTCAACATACAAAAATCAATAAGGATCTTGTATAATAACAATGAACTCACCAAAAAGAAACTATGAAAGCAATACAATTCACAGTAGCTTTGACAACAACAACAACAATAACAACAAAATTAAATCCCTAGGAAATGAAGCACTATAGTGCTCTGAAAACAAGAGATTGAAAAGGACATTAGAAAATGGAAAGATATCTCCTGCTCCTGGGAGAACAAAGATTGGCAAAATGGCCATATTACTAAAAATGACATTTAGATTTAATGCCATTCTAATCAAAATACCAGCACTATTCTTCACAGAAAAAAAGAAAAACATTCCTAAAATTGGCATGGAATCAGAAGAGATCCAAAATAGCTGCAGAAATCCTAACCAATGGGAACAAAGTAAGAGGCATTACAATCACATATTTTAAGTTATACTACTAATCTACAGTAACAAAAACAGCATGGTACAGGCACAAAAAATAGACATGTTGATTAAAGGGCTAGAATTCAGGATACACAAACAACTCCATGCACCTGTAGCCATCTAATATTTGACAAAGGGGCCAAAAATATATGCTGGAGAAAAATAGTCCTTTTGACAAATGGAACTGGGAAAACTGGTTATCCATGCACAGAAGAATGAATCTAACTTTGAGCCTGCTCCCAGGCAATAAGACCATGTGCTGTTTCCCAGACCACCCCACACACAGGGATTGGGGCCTAACCAGGCCATGCCTAGCAACTGCCAAGCAGCCATTGGGACCCAGATTCCAGTTTTGGGCCCTCATGGCATGCTCTGGTGGAATCCCAGCGCATGGAGGGGGACTTTGAGCCTGCTCCCAGATGGCAAGACCACGCGCTGCATCTGAGACAACACAGGGTCACACACAATGACGGGGCCCAACCAGGCCATGCCCAGCTAATGCCAAGCAGCGAGAGGGACCCAGATTCCAGCTTTGGGCCCTCACCGCATGCTCTGGTGGAATCTTAGCACAGGGAAAGGGACTTTGAGCCTGCTCCAAGGCAGTGAGACCATGCATGGTGTCCAGGACCACCCTGAGCCACACACATCCCTAAAATAGAGATGTACAATGGGTAAATAGGCCAGTAGTAAATCCCCCTCCAATTAACTGTAAGACCTTGGTGAGTCTGAAAAGAGTGTGGGTGACTCCCTCCTACACACAGAAAACATCAGGCAGAGTGAAAATGGCAAAATGAAAAAGCAAAATGCAGTCTCAAACATCTAGTCCACCAGAAGTAAGTGCAGGAGATATTGAAATAGAGGACCCTGAAAGGAACACACCAGGAACCTCTGAAAAGATAGCAAGTGAAATTAAAAAAAACTCCATGAGGCTATAGAGGAAATCAAATTAGAAGTACTCTCCCATGTAAAGACAGAAATAACAACATTAGTAAAGGAGTTGCTGAGAGCAGCTAAAGAAGAGATAGAGAGAAAGTACAGGAGCATGGGAAACTGATTGAAACTTTGAAAGAAAAATATAGAAATGCAGAATTCATGAAACAAACTGAAAGAGACATCCAAGAAACAAAAAATTCTATTCAAAGCATACAAAACCACTTAAATGAAGCTGAGGATAGGATTTCGAACCTTGAGGACAGGATTGCTATTAGTGATCATGAAAGGATAGAACTTTTAAAAATAACAAAGCAGTATGAAGTGACAATCCAACACCAGCTTCAAGATGATGCCAAGAGAAAAAATATAAGATTAATAGGTATCAGTGAAGAGGCAGGAGTCAATGCAAATGATGTAGCCAAAATATTCACAGAAGTAATAGAAGAAAATTTCCCAAACATGGGGAAAGAATCTAATATGCAAATAAGTGAGGCATATAGAACACCAAACAGTCACAATCAACATAAATGTACACCCAGACACATAATAATTAAGAGACATGCAGCATAAAAACAGAATACTAAAAACTGTTAGAAAAAAGACACAACTCACCTACCAAGGAAAGCCCATTAAAATCACAGCAGACTTTCCAGCACAAACCCTCAAGTCAAGAAGAGCTTGGCGTGAGGTATTTCAAGCTCTGAAAGAAAACAACTTTCAACCCAGACTGATGTACCCGGCAAAACTTTCATTCAAATTTAATGGAGAAACAAGATACTTCCATGACAAAGAATAACTGAGGAAATTCACATCCACCAAACCAACCCTAGAAAGAGTACTGAAAGACATGCTAAACAGAGATAAAAATGACTACAATCACCAAAACAACAACAGAAAGAAGCCACCAGGTAGGATAAGCAATTAAATAAGGGGAAAAGCAGAAAGTAATCAACTGGAACATAACATGGGAAAGTCAAGCCAGTACATATCAGTGATATCCATAAATGTATATGGCCTCAATTCACCTATAAAAAAATAGACTGACAGAATGGATCAAGAAACAGGACCCCACAATATGCTGTATACAAGAAACACATCTGACCCAAAAGGAAACTCGTAGATTAAAAGTCAAAGGATGGAAAACAGTATTCCATGCAACAGGAACCCAGAAAAATTGCAGACAATGTGAACTTCAAACCTAAAATGATTAAAAGAGATAAAGAAGGTCACTACATAATCGTTAGTGGAAAAATTCTAGAGGAAGAACTAACAATTATAAATACATAGGCACCAAATACAGGAGCACCCAACTATGTAAGACAGACACTAATGGACATCAAAAACCAAATACACAAGAACACAATTATAACAGGGGATCTTTATAGCCCATTGTCACAAAGAGATAGATCAACTATACAAAAAGTCAGCAAAGAAATAACAGAACTGAGTCATACCTGTGAGCAATTGGACTTAGTAGACGTTTACAGAGTGTTCCACCCAACCACATCAGAATACACATTCTTCTCAGTTGCACATGGGACATTCTCCAAAATAGACCATATATTATCCCATAAAACATTCTTATGTAAATGCAAAGGTATTGAAATCATCCCATGCATACTATTTGACCATAGCACACTGAAGTTGGAAATTAATGGCAAAAGAAATTGCAAAACCTGCATAAATACATGGAAATTAAATAACAACCTGTTGAACAATCATTGGGCTACAGATGAAATTAAAGAAGAAATAAAACAATACCTACAATTCAATGAAAACACAGAAACAACTACTGTAATCTATGAGATGCAATGAAAGCAGTCTTAAGAGGGAAACATATAGCAATAAATTGTCATATCAAGAAACCAGAACGAGCACAAATAAACAACCTGATGCTACATCTCACGCTTCTAGGAAAAGAAGAGCAAACTAAACCCAAAGCTCATAGAAGAGAGGAAATTGTAAATATTAGAGCAGAAATTAATGCAATTGAAACTAAAAAAACAATACAAAGAATTAATGACTCAAAAAGCTGTTTTTTTGAGAGAATAAACAAAATTAACAAACCCCTAGCTAACCTTATCAAGAGAAAGAAAGAGAAAACCCAAATTCACTCAATAAGAACTGAAAAAGGGGAAATTACTATAGATCTCATGGAAATTCAAAAGATCATGAATACCTACTTTGAAAATCTCTTCTCACATAGAGTGGAAAACAGAGGAAATGGACAGATTCTAGAAAGATATGAACTACCAAAGCTCAACCAAGAAGATATAGCAATTGTGAACAACCCAATATCAGCTATTGAAATTGAAAATGTAATTAAAAAATTACCAACAAAGAAAAGCCCAGGTCCTGATGGATTCACAGCTGAATTCCACAAGAAATTTAGAGAAGATTTAATGCCAATACTCATTAAACTCTTCCATGAAATTGAGAAAAAAACAATCCTCCCTAAATCATTCCTGGAGGCAAATATTACTCTGATACCAAGACCAGAGAAAGATCCAACCAAAAAGGAGAACTATAGACCAATCTCACTAATGAACATTGATGCAAAGATTCTCAATAAAATACTGGCAAATAGAATGCAGCAGATCATCAAGATGATTATACATCATGACCAAGTGGGGTTCATTCCAGGAATGCAGGTATGGTCTTACATATGCAAATCAATAAATGTAATGCACCACATCAACAGAACCAAAAACAAAAACCACAGGGTCATCTCAATAGATGCAGTAAAAGCTTTCGACAAATCCAACACATGTTCATGATAAAAACCCTTCAGAAACTCGGAATACATGGTGTCTACCTCAACCCTGTAAAGGCCATCTATGACAAACCAACAGCCAACATTATACTAAATGGACAAAAACTGAAAACTTTCACTTTAAAATCAGGAACAAGACAAGGATGTCCACTATCACCACTCCTTTTCAACATAGTTCTGGAAACACTAGCTGGGGCAATCAGACAAGAGAGAGAAATAAAAGTAATAAAGATAGGAAAGGAAGAAGTTAAATTACCACTATTTGCAGACGACATGATACTCTATATAGAAGACACAAAAAATCTCCATTAAAAGACTACTAGAGGTAATAAACAAGTTCAGCAGTGTAGCTGGATTCAAAGTCAATGCTCAAAAATCAATAGCATTCCTGTACACAAAGAAAAATTCACTGAGAGAGAAGTTATGGAAATATCACCCTTCACAATAGCATCTAAAAAATGAAATACTTAGGAATCAACCTAAGAATGTAAAAGACCTATATGATGAAAATTATGCTAAGCTAAAATAGGAGATTGAAGATAATATCATAAAATGGAAGGATATTCCTTGCTTGGCTAGGAAGAACCAACATTGTGAAAATGGCTATACTCCAAATATTGTTATACATATTTAATGCAATCCCAATAAAATAACATTGATATACCTCACAGATCTAGAGAAAACACTCCTAAAATTCATTTGGAAACAGAAGAGACCTAAAATAGCAAAGGCAATTCTGGGCAACAAAGACAAGACAAGAGGCATCTCAGTGCCTGACTTGAATCTATACTACAAAGCCACAGTGATAAAATCAGCATGGTACTGTCGAAGAAATAGACCTGAGGATCAATGGAACAGATTAAAAGATGCAAACACAACTGCAAAGACACTCAGCCACCTGATATTTGACAAAGGTGCTTAACATGTTCACTGGAAGAAGAATAGCTTTTTTTTTTTTTTGGTACTGGGGATTGAACTCATGACTGTGTGCTTGCAAGGCAGGTGCTTATGCAACTGAGCTAAATCCCCAGCCCTGAATGATAGCCTCTTTAATAAATGGTGTTGGAAAAATTGGCTCTCTACATGCCAGTGACTGAAACTAGACCCATGCCTATCACCATGCACAAAACTAAAGTCTAAATGGATCAAAAATCTAAATGTTAAAGCAGAAACACTAAATTCACTGGAAGAAAAGGTAGGTAGAAGTCTTGGAGACATAGGGGTAGGCAGAGAATTCATGAACAAAATGCAAACTGCACGGCAAACACTTCAAAGAATCAACAATTGGGATCTCATATTATTGAAAAGGTTCTGCACTTCAAAAGAATCACCAACAGAGTGAAAAGAAAACCCAATAGGAAAGAATTTTAACCAATGGGAAAGAATTTTAGCCAGTGGGAAAGAATTTTAGCCAGCAGTCCCTTAGACAAAGGACTTATATCCAGAACATATGAAGAATTGAAAAACATCAAGCCCCCCAAATTCAAAGACCCTGTGCAAAAAATGGGCATCTGAGATGAACACACAGTTCTCAGAGGAATATATACAAATGGCAAATAAATACACGAAGAAATGTTCACCATCACTGGTCATTTGAGACATGCAAATTAAAACAGCATTGAGATTTCATTTCACCCTGGAAAGAATAGCTGCCATCAAGAAAACAACTGAAAACAAATGTTGGCGAGGCTGTGGGGAAAAAGGAACACTGCTCCACTGTTGGTGGGAGCGCAGACTGGTGCAGCCACTATGAAAATCAGTATGGAGATTTCTCAGAAGAGTGGGATTGGAAGTTCCATTCAACCCAGATATTCCCCTCCTGGGTATTTTCCCAGAAAAACTCAAAAGGTCATATCATAGTGATATATGTGCACAATTTGTAATAGCTAAATCTTGGAAACAACCAAAATGCCCATCAACTGCAAAGTGGATGAAAAAGATGTGGTATTTTTATACAATGGAATATTACTCAGTTATAAAAAAGGATGATCTTGAGGCCTTCATAGGTAAATGGAGGCAACTTGAGACTATCCTCATAAGTGAAACAAATAAGAATCATATTTATAAATATCACATTGTATCTCTAGTGTAAAAAGTAATAAGAACTGTAGGAGTAATAAAACCCAAAATGTGCAATTGCTATTGTAAAAAAGAGGAAAAGAAAGTGTTCTAAAGGATCTAATTGCATGTATGTCTAAGTGTGTAAGATAGATGACCATATTACTAGGTTTTTGTTAGATCATTGAACAGAACTGTTTGCAGTCTCACTGTTTGAATGTCCACTTTGTATGCTTTAATTTTGTAATGTGAACAACTATTTCTAAGATGACAGTATATAATTTATCAACCAGTGATATCTTAGTGTTTTTTTTCCTTTGGAATTCTGTATTGTTGCTACTCTTTTTTCTGTTTTGCTTTTTTTCTTTTTAAATAAAATTTCAAAAAAAGAAAGAAACTCTAGTGGCTATAGTGGATATGATCATACTGGGTGGAACTATGGGGACTATGGATATGGACAGGGATATGCCAACTACAGTGGTCAGTAGAGCACTTATGGCCAGGTGTCTCGAGGAGGTGGCAGCCACCAAAATAATGACCAGCCACGCTAAGGAGGAAGACATTGGAGAAAACACGAGATGCTACAGAAGTCTTCCGGGACAACACTGGAGACTGGTTTCTGTTGCTCTAATGATTATTTTGTAAAAGACTTCCTACTGTGTGAGACACATAGCCACCAATTAGTTTTCTTTGATTTTACTTTGTCTTTTACCATATGTTGTGATGCTGTGGATTTGTGTTTATACAAATTTTATGTGTATGATTTCTCATACTAAACCCCAAAAAAGTGCTTCCTTATGTGAAAAAAAGAATTCATGTAGGTGTTGAAAGAAACTGATTTAAATGTATAAAACACATTCTTCCCTAGGAACATCAAATTCATTTCCTTTTGTGGTCTCAAAGAATTTTGCAATATTTTTGATAGCTTTTAATGTTTCTTATTAAATGAAGCAGGATTTCCTTTGTTAATGGATATTTTCCCTTTTCTTAGAAAGAGATGGTCTTTCTGGAGTTCTTCAGGCCTAAGACAAATGATGCTGTCTTCCATGTGGCTCTCATTTACTGGAGAGGAAAGTATCCAGCATCTTATTTTGGAAGCAGTTAGACCTAGTTTCTCTACAGGTTATCCTCCAAGCCTGACTAGAGAGAAGGGTGGCAGCATTTGTGGATTCAGTTGAGGAAGTGTGCACAGCACTTACTGCATGGGTGCCTTCCAGGGTCTGTGCTTCTCAATCTAGAAGTGCATTCCACATACATGAGAAACCAGAGGTTGGCAAGTGGAGGAGGGAACAAACATTGCCTTATGCTTCAGGTTACAATCAAGGGCTGGAATGTAAAGCAAGAATGGATCGTGCTCTGGGTCTAAAAAGAAATGGTAGCTCTACAATGAGACCCTGAAGTGTTTCCACTTTCAGAATTTCAGAGGACACTTCATTTTTTATGTCTGCTAAGTTCAGTGAGTTTCAGGATACAGCAGCAGTCTCCTGGTTTAGAGTTTGCTTATTAAATTGACGATAAACCCCAAATCAACCTCACCAGCGTGAATCAGATCTGCACTTTTTCAGTCAACCAAACAACTCTGCAATATGTCAGTGTGGCAAGGAAACAGGACAAGGTGAGTGGGTGAACCCCGGTGTCTCCCCAGGTGGCTGGGAGCTGGTTAGTCTCCTGGAGGTGATCAGGGTATCCCTAGAGCATAAAGCACAAAGTGGCTCCTCTGCCTGCTGTCACTTCCCCCTTCTCACCCAATATATATAGATTCAGGCTTCTATCATGTATTTATGAGCCAGGCTGGTGAGAAAATAAAGAAAATACTGAGAGGTTTCCCACCAGCCATGATGATGATCATAATTAATAATGACAAGGTCTCTAGCAGTGACCTGGGCAGATTCTCTCTTCTCTCCCCATAAACCAACTCCATTTGCTCGGTGTGAGAGGGGAGTCCAGGTCCAGCTGAAACCACAGCATGAGCTGGGTCCACAGAGATTTGGGCAGACCATGGCCTGAGCCAGAAAGCCCCCACAGAGCTGCAGAGAGACCATGCATCTGCCACCTGCCCATTGTGTCAGTGAGGCTGAAAGCAGAGGTCCTGGGAAAGTAATATGGTCCCCTGGTGGGAATGCAGGTGTGAGGAGACATTACCTACCACATTAGAAGATGGGTCCAGTAGCAGCAGGATCAATGATCTTCCTAATAATGTCTGTATTCTAAAAGTTACCAGGCACAGAATCTGTCTCTGAGAACAACCTGCTTTGGAATCAGCTTCTTTCATTTCTTCCTCTGCACCAACTAACAGTACTGAGATGAAGCTTCTGGGGGAAGCAACCACTCTGCCTGCAATGTTTTAGTAAAAAACTAATCATCCAGCAGGAAATCTTGGCATACTAAGAATTCCTGCACTGTTTGATGCTGTGAATCACTGATGTTCCCTCTTAGATATCGCTGGAAACTATATCAAAAACGGTGGTTTTCCTTTCCTTCCCATTTTCCTGCAAGGATGTATTGTGGTGACAAGTATTTAATGCAACATCCATCTCTTCTACACATCAGCAAAACTGTGAAAACCTTATTGTATAACTTTGTCAGACAAGAAAAGTCAAAAGGCATTGATTTTTGCCCATCAAAGGGTTTTTTAATCTTTCTACAGGACTGATCCATGTAACTCAGAAAAACAAATGCAAAGGCATAAGCACAAACAAAACATGACAAAACAAAACAGAAAAATCCTTGGTCAAAAAGAATAAGAAGCTAGATTTAGAAAAATCGGTAAAAGTGTAAACAGTGACTAATATCTTGTCCTTGATTTACTAAGCACATACAGTGCTACTCACCAATGTAGATACACATGTCAGGGATTCTTAGTCTCACTTTTCCTTTTATAATTGTACTCTGAATTTGTCCAGAGGCTATGTGATGTGTGACGGTCACTGTTCTGACAGTTATAATAAAATGTGTGCTTGTATTGTCTTGTGTTATTTGAATTTTTAGTTTTAATTTCTCATATGAAAAGTACTGGTACATATAATCCACATAAGGTAGTTTATGAAAGCATCAGTGATTTTTATGAGTGCACAGGAATGTTAAAACCGAAATGAGAATCATTGGAATATATGGTTTATTATACATAGATGCACTAATTAAACACATACTATCTTATGTTTTGCAATTATTTCTCTGCAGGTAGGATTGAATGCACTTCAAATGCATAGATACTGTCATATCTATTTCAGAAAATAGACTGACTGCATATTAACCAATTAGTTGACAAAGTCCAACTTCACACATTTCTACATTCTAAGAGGTGCCCTAAATTGAAAGTCTTAGACGTTAGTCATATCTGTATGATATTCAGTTAGAATTGTTTGACCTCTTTTTAGTCAGAGATGAGTTTCTGACATAAAGTAGACCTGGGGAATTTCTGTGCTAAGTTATCATATTTCCTAATTAATTGTTGCATGATCTGTATATCAAAATTGATCCTTTCAGCCTGGTGTTGGGGCCATGCTTGTAATTCTATCACTGAGGTGGCTCAGGCAGGAAGATCAAACTCATGGCCAGGCTGGACTGCACAGTGAGTTCAAGTTTGTCTGGACTACATAGTGAGACTGTCTCAAAAGACCACACCTAACCAACCCAAATCTATTCTTTCATATTCAAGAGGCAGTTGTGGCATTTTTTCCTTTTAGATCAAGACAAATAGACAAATTGTTCAACAACTTCTTGGTCTGATTCAATAGTTTGCAAGCTTAGATTGAACTTCCTAAAGTTCATATATTTGAAAGAAAAATGATAATACTGTCTAGGTATTCTTTTAAGTGCTTTTACCTTATTAAGTGACTTACATCTTTCAAGTGATGCCATGAAGTAGAACTAGTATTTTTGCAGCTCTTTTCCATTTTACCAATTAGAAAATTAAAGCATGGAGGGGATGCATGGTTTCCTAAGGCTGCATAATTAGTAAGCAGTAGAACCAGAATCCACACTCAGGGAGCCTAAGGTCAGCGTGAAGTGACAGAAGGAAGCTGCTACACTGTGCTCCAGAAGAGAATGTATGTCTCATTTCCTCTTAGAGACAACAAAGCTCTGGTTAAAGTTCTCACTTCTTCTAAAGAAAGGCCTAGGAGCCCGGCCACAGACACTTTCAGTTGACTGCCCTTTCCTTTTCCATGGGCTCCTTATGGGCAGGATGGGTCCTTCTTTCTTGTTTCTCCTGCCTGACACTGTTTGATCGGGGCCTGCAGGAAGCACAGAAAGGCACTCCTGGGCAGGTTCAGTGTGAGTCAGCCTCAGACTATGACAGAGAGGTCGCATTTGGGAGCTACACAATCAGCTGTAGACTCTCAAATGCCATTCTGTTAAATTTACCTAGAAATCTTACAGGTCCAAACATTTTGAGGGTAATGAAACTGTCAGCTTCATCAAAAGCCAACAAAACAAAACAAAACAAAACAACAATGACACGACAATGACAAAAAAAAAAGCAAAACAACAACAACAAAAAAAAACATTTCTGAGCTGAACACAGCCAACCAGTCAGAGCTTGCACTGAGCCCTGGAAATTCCAACACAAAAGCTACTGACTCCAGCCACACTGCAACTTAATTTTGAAAATTTCCTTCTTCAGGAAAGACAGCATAAAAATCTCACAGGGTTGTTGCATCTCTGCTCCCCTGAATACCACCAGGTTCTCATGTCCAACACATAAGGCTCTTTTTTTGGTGGGAAACATTCATTCACGTCTTTTGTCGTCTTTATCTGTGAGGTATCGTGACATCATTATATTAGGTCTATTAAGCAAATCAATAAAATGTAACACAGTGGAAATAAGTAGAGACAACTAAAAATATGTAAAAGAACTAAAAAGCGGATGTGAATATTCACCTAGGTCCCAGGGGGCTGGTGAAGGCCGAAAAACAGGAAGGAGACAGAGAATAGGAAAGTGCTTAACAACATGTCATGATTGCGTGTGAATGTGGTTTATGCAAAGACCTCCGTGATTATCCTTCCTCTTCCACCACAACTGTACTCAGGCAACCACTTCCTGTGCTCAGGTGGAAAATCCTTTCCTACAATCATCGAATGTGTTACTCTTTCTTTTCTGAGGTTCCCAATGTAAATTTTAGATAGCAGTATAGTATTAGGTCAACCTTCCACCAATTTTCACAGAAGATGTGAAGAACTGAGAACAAAACTACTCATCAGTAAGAATGTCAAAAGAGTAGAGTTCAAAATTATAACTGCTATGAAGGCATTTTCAACAAAACCCTGTTCTATAGAACACGTCCTGGACATATGAAGCCAATGTACAGTAACCATATTGTAGAAGCTTCCCCAAAAGTTAAGAAAGCAGATGGGAGGCCCACAACAGTCGGAGTCTGAAACAGTGTGGTTTGATAGTGAGGGTGGTGTACAGCTCTGGGCCAGCCACACACAGCTGGGGCCATGGTCTCCATATCTGAGTGGAACTGGGCTTTAACAAGCGGACTGTGCAAAAACACTAACCAGGGGGCGGATCTGCACAGCTCACCCTGGTCAGAGGTTGGAACCAAAGTGGCGGGCCCCATCCTGATGCTCCAGCCACTGAAGGAGCCCCCTGCTGGAGGTCAGGGCCTTGTGCCCTGTGTATCTGCTGGGTCAAGAGTAAGTGCATAAGCATATTTTCTGGCACAGCGAATCCTTCAGGGCTAGTCTAGATTAGTCAGTGCCCCCCTTTCCCTCACCCCACCCAGTGGTAAGTATGATAAGTCAGCCTTTGTTTGCTTTATAATATACAATTTAAACACCTGTTGGCTGATATCTCAATATACTGTTAATGACTAAAAAGCCGTGTGTAATGGAAACGTGAATATTAGAACAGCGTTGTGAACTGCTCTGTGAATTTACCAGTGACACCTAATATGTCCCACTGTCCACTTGTATGTGTTCATTTTTTAATGTTGAAAAGTTACACATAAAATTAAATAGATAATAAAAAAGTGGTATCATGAAATGCTCATCTTACCTCTCTTACATTTTCTCTTGCCATTTGTTATATCTTTTTCATTCTTCCTGAGGTAGCACCAAGGAAACTTGTCAATTCTGTAATCCCTTTTTTCTAGAAGATTTTTATGTCTGAAGTAATTAAGACTAGGGATTCTTCCTGACACTTGGACTCTGAAAGGAGACATCTTCCTATTATTCCCTTGTATAATCATACATCTTTTTATTGACTGGAGAGTCCAGGAGCTAAAAGATTAGCCTGGGGGTGACTAAATGTATCTGCTATGTAGCTCAGTTATTGAGAGCTTCTTTGCATGGGAGTCTTCGCATGGAGTCTTCACTCTGTCCTTTGGGGGAAGTGATGCCTCTGACTGGCTTTTGAGGTCAGTCAGGGGGAACTCACTGAGTTGTGGTGTGATTCCGCAAAAAACAGCAGTAACCATTTTGAACATTTTGTTTTGAATTCTGTGGATCCTTGGTGAAAGGCCTCTGAGAATGTTTCTGTGAACCTTGCCCACGGCAGAATTCTGCTTATTTCTATCTCTCTGTGTTTTTTGCTATTATAACCTATGTCTCTCACCATCCTTGCACACATTTCCTGTCATACAGTTTCGAAGCTAGAACTGCTGTGCTTTGTGGATGAATTCACATCTCAGTAGCAGTGTACGGCTGCTCCTACTAATAAACTCTCTTGCTAAAACTTGGTATTGCATCTTCTCTGTCTGTTGGATATTAAACAAGATTTTCTAGTTGCTTGAACTGTTTTGCTTGGTTTCTATAAAAGTTTAGAGTGTTTTCACAGTGTGTTGGCCTACTGTGCTTGTTTCTCATTAGTGAGCTCTAGTTTCTTGAGTGACATTGAGTTCCTTGTTATCATTGCAAATATAAAAATGACAAGCATAGATAGAAATTTGAGGAGTTTAAAGTTTAGTTGTTACAATCTTAATGGTCTTTATTGATAATATATACTAAACACAACTTTTCTCAATTTGTGGCTTATATTTTAGTGTCTTTAGATATAATTTTAAAAATATGCATAAAAGGAACCAGGGATTTAGCTTAGCAGCATTAAATGCCTGCCAGGCAAGCACAAGGTCATGAATTTGATCCCTGGTACAAAAACAAAAACAGAACAAAAAACCCATTAAAGTCAATTTATGAATATTTTAAAATTACCTTTGACGTTGCATCTCTGTTCTAAATATGCTTCCCTGAGAGGTGTTTTGGCCACACCTACAATCCCAGCACTCAGGAGGTTGAGGCTGAGGCTAAAGTACAGCACTGAATTCAAGCCTAAACTCCATAGTGAGGTCCTGTCTCAGAGACAGCAACAAACAATGCCTCATCATCTAAGCTTATGCATACAGTTTTCTAAATTTTCTATAAGATTTTAAAAATTTCTGGCTCACCTTTAGGTGTTTATTCTGCATAGAATTGATTGATGTTTTATGGATCTTATGTTGAATTTACTTCTGGATAACCTGTTCTCTCAGGTTGGTTATTAAAATGCTACATCATTTCTTAAGCCAATTCCAATCAACTCTAACACACATGACACTTTAACTTTTTTTTCCTGATCTCAAACAGTTTAATAGCAAATAAACAAAGGAAGGTACCACACTTGGCAGATACAAAACGACTTTTTGTCCGTGTGTCTGTGCAATGGAAACAGATTTAGGTTTCCCACTGGGACAAAAGAAAAAACACACAGAAAAGCAAGGTGCGTCCTCTGAAACATACACTCCCTTGCTCCAAACTTGTAACAGTTTTTTTCTTTTTTAATCTACTACACAAACTCTGCGATTGGGTGAGAAAAGGACAAAGGTCCTTATCTGTTTTTTTAAACCATTAAAGTAAAATCCATATTTTTCTACAGAGCACAACACAAGTTCACACAAAGAGACTTTATTTTTTTTTTTTTTTAGCAAATCAAAACAGAAAAGAAAGGAAACAAGGTCCGGGAAAAGCATTTCTATGCTGAATCACGACTCGAGTTGATTGAATCCCGTTGTTGCTCCAGAACAGATTGTGCGTTTGACCATAGTGGCATTTTTTTTTTCTTTTCACATTGTGAAATCACTTTACACTGTTTTCTAGTAGAAAAGGCAAAAAAGTGTACAAAACCCCTAGTGTTAAATACGTTTGTACCAATAAAAAACTCACATAGGTTTGTCTCCAAAATGTAAAGTTTCTTTTTTTTTTTTTCTTTTTAAATTATTCACAAAAAGCAGCCGGAAATCAGAAAGACAGCGGCCGCTCCAGGGTCTCAAATCCATTAAAACCACCACAGAACAATGAAAACAACCAGAGAGACAAAAAAGAAAAGCAAACAGCGTCCAACGTTTGGCATTTGGTTTTACCCACAGGTTTTCCCAGAGCTGCTCTTGGAACTGAAAGCAAATACTTTGGCAAACGCAGGTTCTCAGTCCCAGGAAGGGCGGCTCTGTGCAGTCAGACTGTGGGTGCAGGCTGGGGCCTGGCTCCCGGCCATCTCCCGGGCCCCACCCGTCCACTCTGTAGCAGCAGCAGCAGCCTGCAGCTCGGCCCAGGCGGCTGGCCGGGACACCCCTCACCCCGGCGCGCACAGCGCTGACCAGTACTCCACTCACCCTTCTGCCCCTCAGCACCTCCACCCCCAGGACAGTCCTGTGCCCAGCGCTTAGGGCCGGGGACCCCCATCAGCTCCTTTCCGGCTCCCTCTTCTTCCTCAGGCCAGTCCTGTCCTCTGGCCTCTTCTCCACCATTCACATTCTTCCTCAAGTCCCAAGACCCGAGGCTGGACGGAGCCACAAGAGAAGAGGGTAAGTTCCCCTCGGGGAGCCAAAACACTGGCTGGCCTGGCACTCAAGGACAGAGCTATGTGGCTCTTCACCCAATTAAGAAAACGAGCCTCTGCCCTGGTCCCCACCCCAGTAGCCAGGGAAGAGCCGGCTGGGGTGGGCCATGGTCAGGGGTGTAAACAGAGTGAAGACTGGTATTGTGCTTGTCACCCGGGGAAAGCTGTTCAGGAGGTTTTGCGGCTCAGGCTTAGAGCGTCCTCCCACTGCGCCTGGGCAGGTGCTAGGCCTCCTGCACCCCTTCCCCTCAGCTCTGCTTCCCTGGCTGCCCCACCTCTTTGTCTCCCTTCCCTCCCCTCCCCTCCCCTTCCCTGGGAGCAGAGTGGCCCAGGTCCTGGGCTCCCTGCTGAGTCCCCATGCCACAGGAGGCCACAGTCTAAGAGCAGGGGCACATGCTCTATGGGCAATAGGGGAGAAAGTTGCCACTTCAAAATAAAACAGTACAATCCTGAAAAAAATAATCCCACAACAATTTTAAACAACTTCTTTGAAACCCTTTTAAATCGGTCAGTTTTTCACAAAACTGTAGAAAACAGAAAGGCGAAGTTGATAAATACAAAGGTGTGAAGAAATAGCAGGAAATATGCAAAACTTTTTTTTCTGAGCATAATCTTGGTGGGGGAAAATATTCAAAATAAAAACACAAAAACAATACAAAAACAAAAAGATCACATTTTGCATCACATTTTGTTGTGTAGACTGGAGGACAAGCATGGAGGTGAGCCGTGACCTAAGGGACGTTTGGAGGGGTCCCGGACGCCTGGCAGAGTCACCCCAAGGAACATTTTAACATGTTTCTGTGTCTAACGATTTTGCTTATTTGTGTATGTCTATTTCCGCACTAATATCACTCATATTTATACTCACATTGGGTAAAATCAGCCAAGGTATTGATTTGTTTCTATAAGATAGATAGTCTTAAGCAATTGGTTTTTCTTAATTTTTAAAAGCAACTTGGCAATTCTATAAGATTCCATAGGGATTTTGAAAAGAATTGTATTGGTGTTATAGATTGTCTGAGAAAGATTGTGTTTGTACACTATTGGGTATTCTACTCAAGAGTATAGAAGACCCTTACATTTATACAAGCTTATCTAATGTTTTTAGTACAGTTTTGTATCAAGTTAAAAATATATAAAATTACCCAAATTCATCAAATTATGACTAAAAAGGTATCAGTTTCATATGGTTCAATCTACTTGTGTTAGAAACATAAACAGGCTAGGCCTTCAGTGGAATATCCACATGAAATTATCAGAATGCTCTTACTTCTACCTACACGATCATTAATTATGAAGTAGATTTGAAAGTTAGTGAACACATAGTGATGAAAACTAAGCTACAGATTTTCTCATCTAATTGATAGAAATTGTATCTTTTACCCAAGAGTAGAATTGGTTTTAGGATCCCTTATGGACACCAAAGATTCCATTCTACAATTTTATGTTAAAGGTCAAAGATACTAATTGTACCTTGACTAAATCCTGAATTATAGTGACACACAATTACTACAAGAATAACTTTAACAAATAATGGCCTTGTCTTGCTTCTAACAGACACGGTTTTATTGTGTGTGTATGATGTGGGGGAATCAAATCCAGGACGTTCGTTACACATGCTGGGTAAGTGCTGTACTCTTGAGTTATGCTCTTATTGTTTAATCATACCAATGAGGAACTATGTTTTTCTGGAATAATTAAAAGTTTTAATTTAAAATTTTCATTGAGATTTGCTTTTAGAACTTTCCCCTTCTATAGTTATTTTGAGTCACTTAAATGACCAGTAATAGTACAGCAAAAGATAAAATGTTTATCAATATTTATCACATCTGGGAAACAGCTGGGTATTAACCTGGGGAAACGTGTAATTCAACCCCTCCACTTTAATGATGAAGAAACAGGAGATTAAAAGAGTAAATCACTTGACCAAGGGAAGCACTGGGTGCCAAAATGTCGACCTTGTGACCACAAGCATTGTATTCTTTGCATCCCATTGCATAGCTATGTTTCACTATCTGAGTTTCACAGTAACTCTGAGCAGGTAGAATACTGCTTTTTTTTTTTTTAATTGGTACCAGGGATTGAACTCACGACCATGTGCTTGCAAGGCAGGCACTTATGCCACTGAGCTAAATCCCCAGTCCCAATACTGCTTTTTGTTAAAGGGCACTGGAAGAAGAAATGTTGCACTGAGACACATGGAATTCATGGAATAAAGATTCATTAGACTTTTACTCAGATATCCTTATGATTTCAGATAAACTAGTATTTCTAATTCTATATAAACCAGTAATCTTAATTATTGGACTTTGGATTTAGCTAGAACTGGACTTACTTCATAAAGTTTGCTTTCTCAAAATTATTAGTTCTTAGCATGCTACTCATTTATTAAACTGGCAAATATTTATGCTGGTAACTACTACAGATAGGCACTGAAGACCCAGAAATTGATAAAAATATAAATCTAGATCAATCGGGATGTTCTCCCTGGAGGTGCTGCTTTGATAAAGCAAACTAAAGACTTTCCCTCCATTTGTCCTGTGACAATCAGCAGGTGTGATGCTGGCCCTTTTCCCAGTTTCCACGTTGCCTAAGTGGCGCATCACTGGCAGGGGAATCCAGCACCCTAACCACTTCCTTCTCATTTGAAACTGACCTGGGACTTCCCAGGGACTTACAAAAAATGTCAGATATCCTTCCCTCCTCCCGGCCAACTCTAAATACACATATCTTCACTCTCCATTCTGCTTTACAACTACAAGATGTGCTTCCTTGGCTCTCCACCTGGCATATTTTATTTCTTTCCACAAAACTAGGCTGTCAGTTATTCCTCTAGGCATCTGAGAATTGCCTAGCTCCGCTTATATTCCTTAGGGCCTGAGGTAGATCAGACCTTCCTAGGAGACAAATCTGCCAGATACAAATGATGCAGGTCCATTCTCTATTCCTATTGGTTGAAGAGGAAGGACGCCAAAGGAGTGGGGATTTCCAGGAATGCTTTTCTTACTTAAAGTTCTTCAGTGCAAAAAACTGAAATTATTTCCCGGGGAGGAACTAGTTTGAAATGAGCCTCATGAGGCACACTCTGGGTTTGAGGAGTGTGGGTACTGCCCGTGAAAAGGGAAGAGCCATTTCTTCTAAAGGGACTCATCTTTACTTCTTCCGGAAATGCTATTTTCTAGTAAATTATGAGACTATCAGTTCTCGGAAAATCCAAACCTCAATTATCTTACTTCTTAGCCTTGCAAATAACCTGGGATTGCTAACATGACTTCCTGGTTGATTTCCCATCCAGTGGCTTTACTCTTTATATTCATTTTCATTCCTCGAAAAAGACGTTTTTTGCTTTATCAGGCAGGACTCCTCTCTCAGCCTGCATTTTTAATCTTTTGTGGCCCATGCAGTATACTTTCATCAGCTCTTCTTTCCTGCCTTTTAATGAGCATTGCTATCCTACATACACAAAAAACTGCAATTTTTAATGTTCTTACAGGTTTGCAAAAACAAACAATTTTTCTAATTTTTGAAAACTCATAGCCTCACCAATTTGTGCTCATGTTGTATTTTATAGACATATCAATTCAGGGCTCATTGCACTGAATTAAAGCAAGTTTATGCTGGCCCTGAACTCCTAGAAGATGCGATCTGCAAATTCCATCCATGCTTGAGGAGCTAGCACTGCACAGCCTTTGCACAGTTGCTGCATTAATATATATTTTAAAATAACTTTATGTTCCCCATCAGGATATAATCATCATATTCTTATTACTTCCCCAAATGGTATAAAATATCACTTGCAGAGTTGTTATAATGATTAAATGAGTTAATTAGAAGATGCCTAAGAGGGCCCGCAGCTATCGATTTTATTTTCCTGCATTGACCTTGCACTTTCTTCTGGTCACCAGTAGGTGAAGAAATAATCCTCGATCAACTTTTCTTTTCCCTCAGTCTTATCACAACAGATTTAAAATTTCTACCAGCAATGAAATACTAGCATCACATGAACTTCCTTTCCATTTAATCCTGGGTAGGGGTTTTCAAACGATGCCTAAAAAGGAACAAGAAACCAGATTCTAGCACTCTACATCCATGCAAATGTGAACAGGGGGAGTTTTGGGCAATCCACATATTTCTTTCCACAACCTCCAGGTATTAGATCTTCCTTTTATCATATAACTCATAGCCCTTTGCACCACCTTCTCACAGGGTCTTGAAACCAGACTAGTGCTAGAGCTAGTACAGTACTACTGAGTTTTGTTCTGGAGAAAAGTGAGTGGCTTCACCCATTCATTGTATAGGAAGGAAACTGACAAGTAGTGGATGTTTTCAATAAAGTGGTTTTGTGCAGAAAATTGACCAGTTTCGTCCTGAAGAACAGAGCCCAGGATAAAGAAGTACCTGGAGATTTAAATCTATGGATATTAGTACCCCAGGATAGAAAATAGTTCTAAGAAATAGCTATCTTTAAAAAGATAGTACTAAAAAGCTCCACTTTTCTTCCCCTACTCACCCAGTGATGGTACTTTGCACGAATTGAGAAAGTTGCAGCGTGCTCAGTAATACCAACTCCCTATTCTCACCATCACCCATCTAGGCTTGCTACACCTCCTAGTCAAATGATACCTGTGCTAGCCAGCTTTTCAGCACTATAGAGAAATGTTTGATGCAGGCTACTTGTAGATAAGAGGGGACAATTTCACTCACAGCTTTTGGAGACTCAAGGTCACTTAGTTCTGGTCAAGGCCCCATGGCAGATGGTGGGTGGTCCATGGCAACAACAGAAACATGTTGGGGCAAGTGGTCACTTCTTGAGCCAGGAAGAAGAGACGGGAAGCCTTGCTCCTTTTATAACATCCTCTCAGGAGAACTCCAGGGCTCATACAAAAACTACCAGCGAAAGGACTTCCTTATACCCAGTGACCTAAAAACCTCCCACGAGGTCCCACCTCTGAAAGGCTTCACAGTGCCTTTCCATATTGCTACCCTGGGGATAAGCTGCCAATCACATTGGGCAATCAGGGGACACCGAGACCGAATCAAGTCAGCACAGATGCTTTATGTTTGCACATTTCAGTTCATCATCTTCCTAAAGGAGTAACTGCTCTGCTCACACTCCATGGCCTTTCATGAAAAGAACCCTCTCTGCCCTTCTCATACCTAGTACCATGCTGTGAGCTGGATATTCACAACGGTCGTGTAGGCTTCTTCTTAAATTAACCCAGCTTTTCAAGTCTCTATCCAGTATTGCTCTTGCTACTGAACCTCCCATTTGCTTCTTTTCCTCTGGAGTTTATCTTCTCTACTTCAAGGCTCACTTTTGCCAGTGAACTACCTTTTCAAGTTTTCTCTAAAAACTCCCCTCCTATGTGAACACACCCTATCTTTGGCATTCTTAAATTTTGTTAATTTAAAATTATACCACTTTATTTTTACTGTAACTCATAAATATCTATATTTATACTTTAGTTATTAATTCAGCAACTACTGACAGCTTTTTTGAACCATGCAATGTTCTGGGAGGTGAGGAGAAGATGAGAGAATAGCGCACAAAGAAGATGGTGTCTCTGACTTACAGGGCTTCACTCTGGTGTGTTTCTTTCCTTCTTGGTAGATTCTGATCTGCATGAGGTCTTCATCCTGTGTTCTTAGCCCCTACCACACTCTTTTGGAAATAGTTGGTGTTCGGTACATATTTGTTTTTTGAATTTGATCGGTTATCTCCCATGCTTCTCTGGCCTGCATAACTCTTACCACACTGCCTGGCACTTGATCGGTTAACATTTGCTGTTTAATTCATACCATTGTATCAAAAGAGAATGAAGGTTGACATGAGGATAAAGTTCTCTTTTCTGACTGAAAGTGACATTTTGATGTCGTCTCTGTCATGCCACTGTTTCTCCTGTACCTCTTTGCATTTGCTTCCTAAAAACAGTGACACCATCTACCACCTTACTGTAAGGTGACAAAGGGGACAGAACTAGTCCTAATATGCAAGAAGGAACAGGTTGGTGACCAAGAATCGTGACAGAAAGTGGAACTATGTACCAGCCGTGTTGACTCAGTTTAACAGTGAATCACGGAGCTCTGCCCTTCACTCCTTTCTTTCCTCCTTCAGTGTGACCACAAATGTCAGCCGTCACTGTGGGTGCTGATGTCTCCAAAATTTTTCTGCCCTTTCCCTTTTTGTAATTTCCAAAGTATCTGAGAGCACACTCTTCTGTCCTTTTTAGTTCTCTTTTCCCTAACAATGAATGCTGGGGTTCAGCCAGGGAGAGGCTCCTGGTGTCAGCGTGAGAGCTCGACTTAGGTCTTCATCAGGAGCCTCCTCTACACATCCCATGGCACCACTAACATCTCAACGTTCACAACTGCTCCTATTCAGCTATGTTATACCACCACCGCTGATTGGTTTTTTCTTTATTATTAGTGAATTTTGGATCCTCTATGTGGGGTGTGTGTGTGTGTGTTTATGTGTGTTGGACCCAGGACCTCACACATGCTAAGTAAATGCTTTACCACTGAACTACCTCACTTTCACTTTTTAATTTTTTACATTTTTGCTGGAGGTCTTGCTATGTTGTCCAGGCTGGCCTTGAGCTCAAGATCCTCCTACCACAGTCCACTGAGTGTCCAGGAGGACAGGCATATACCACCATACTGGGCTGGACTGCACTTTTAAAATCTTTTTCTATTTCAAGATCATGAAGATATTCTCAATATTATCTTCTAAAAGTTTTGTTGAACTGCTTTTTATGTACAGACACATGCTCTGCTGGGGTTGATTTTATGTATGATGTGAGATAAAAGTCAATTTTAATTTCTTCCCAGGAAGGATGTCTAACTGATCCAGCAGCATCTATAGATAACCCTGTGGAGGACCACGTGGTCCACTCTCCTTGAAGGAAGAGCAGTTATCTCCATTTCAGCTAAACCTGGCCCTGTTTCCATGTATTCATATGGACACAGCTGGCTAGGGTTTTTTCTTATCCTTCAGTTGGCTTTAAGCAATGTAAATAAGTCTGGTCAGGTGACATGTGTAGTCTTTGAAGCATGATGACAGTCAGTGTTTTCTTGTCTCCAAGGCTCCCAAAAAACATGTGTGAGCGGGGTGGGAGAGAAAGCCAGGCTCCACGCTGTCGGCTGTGATCAAGCCTCGAGATAAAAGCCTATGACTTCTCAGGGCATAAAAGATTATACATCAGAGCTGAAGAACTGACCCCAAAACATTAGATACCACCTCAAACTGTGTTACACAGTGTAAGGAGCAGCATGATAGCTTCACAGCTGCCGCTCCATCTCTCCCTCCTGTGGGCATCCCGGTGTGTCAGTTTACATTTCCCAAGCTAATTAAGTAACAAGATTAAAGTGTAACAAAGGTGAAAAAAGTTAATTAACACATATTGTTTAAGATTATCCCTGCCTGGCCCTAAGCCTGGGATGCTTCCTGCTTGGGGTTTAGGTTACTGCCAAAAGTTAGCAAATATATACTCCAGCTTCTAAAAAATAAAATAGATTCAGATTCACTCACAGACTGGAGTGCAGTGTCTTCTGTCTCTCACTCGCCGACTCCCTGACCACCTTTGGGACCCCTGAGCCCTGCCGCAGCTGGACTCCGGCAACACAGATTACCCCTTCTCTCTGCATACTGCACAGGTGATTCCAGGCCAGCTAACTAGCCTAGCACTCACGTGCTTCCTGGCTCTCTACAGTCACTCATTCCCAAGACACTCCCCTCCTCAAGAATTAATAAAGCCTGGGTTTGGCCCTGGCTCAAGGTCTTTGTCTCAGTCAGCCATCCCACTGGCTGGATTTAGGACTCCCTTGCCTCCCCGTAATTATATCTTAGTGTCTTTATTCTCATTGTGGGTTGCACTGGAAGTGGTAGATTGGAATGAACTCACCTGAATTCCAGTAACTTTTCCATGGAATTACAAATATGAACTTCCCAGACTGCAATAAGGTCCAGAAGGGCTCTCTATAAAACCCATCCTTTCTGGTTTCTTAATTGAAAACAATCAGAGAACAAGAGAGAGCACAGCACATGATTCAGTGGATGTAATGTCACCAAGTGCAGTTAGTGGGAAAGATTAGACTGTGAAGACGTGGTGAGAAGCAACAAGTTCGGGTGATGTATTCTGAGGGAAAGGAGAGCAGAAAAGAAGGGAAGAGGCACATTAAGGCCTCTGTGTGGTGTGTGGGCCCAGTGTGCTGTGCTTGATCTGGGTGATGGTTCCAGGGGAGTTAGCATTATAATAACCAAGCTGTACATTTAATATTTTTTGTTTTTCTATCTGTAATTAATTACATAATGTGCAAAATGTAAAATATTTCATTTTTTGGACAGCTCTTCATAATCAATATTTCACTTTTAAATAATGAATTTTCAACAGTGATTGATGTTCTTCAATGACCTGAGGATGCAGCAGTTGACAGAAATGTACTGTGACGGCCACACTCACTACAGGGTTATGATGAGAATTAAATGAGATAAAGTACCCTGAAGTACACAACTGAGTGTTTGCTGGAAGGTTCATTATTTGATTTATCTGCCTGTTTATAAGCCGATGGTAGCCAGAGTCAGGATGAGGGAGCTTGTTCACCTTCGCCATCTGTACCGTAATAGCAAAGGCCAGCAGTTAGCAGTACTCCAGCCTTTCATCTGTGCTGTTACTATTACCGGTGTCTTCCCACAGAGGCATGAAAAACCCGACGTTACGTCTGTTTCTGTAAATTCTTGCTCCTCAAATCCTTACCCCACATTTCGCTTTACTGTGCAAATACTATTTTCTCACAAAGCACTTCACCATGTTGTAGTTATTCCAATAAAGGAAGTTTCTTCCATTTTTTTAAACCGACATGTAGCTCAGTTATTCTGTACGTCCCCATTTACCTCAAAGATGTTACAAAAGGCCTTCTGGTCAGAGGTATCTGCAAGACGCAGGCAACGCTGCCTCACTCTTGATCCTGATCGGTTATAAGAGGGGAAAAATTTCTGAGAAGGGATGGGGATTTCCAATTAATCTCTTTCCCCCTTTTGTTCTGAAAAATCTCCAAAATGAAAGAAGCAGTACAAGGTTTAATTTCTTTCCTACTAAAAGGAATACAAGTTCTTCTCTTGTATGTCAAATGCCAGCCTCTAAAGCATAGTTGCTTACCCAGAAGAAGCATAACGTTGCGGTCATATCTTCTACCAGCGCACTCTCTCTGGGTCCAGCCCTTCCTAATTAACCACGGGCTCTTAAGTCTTACCAGTCGACCCTTCCTTCTGCTCCCATTCTCACTGCTCTAAATATGTGAGTTCTGTGTGCAGCCTTTCCTCGTGTAGTTTAGCCGTGCACATCTCCTCCAATCTCTGAGCATTATTTGAGGAGGAAATTCCATTCCAGTCAAACAAAACTCACCTCACTGCCTCCTCACCTTCTGCTTCCTGCAGCGGTTTTCTTTATTGTTTCCCTTTAGCTGGTCTCCAGTAAACTTGAAAACACAACCCTTCCTCCATGTCCTGAAGCTCAGTTCTCTGGAACTCTTATCTATACAAATGCTCCTTTCTTATTACAAAAATTTTAGCCATTTTGTTTTGTCTTAAAAATTAATAGAATCAATGTGTACTTCTCTTAATAGGTATCTTCATTGTGGACCTTGTAACATTACACTAATTTTATCTGTCTGTCTTTACTATGGACTCAAGGTTCTTTAAAAGTAGGATCTAAAATCATGTGTGTATTGTATTCCCAGCATTAAAAGAATCTTTTGCTCATAGAAAACATTTAATAAACTCCTTGTGAACAGAACATCCACCATTAGATTGCACGTGTGTGTGTGTGTGTGTGTGTGTGTGTGTGTGTGTATGGTGATCAGTTAAAATTTACTGACGGATAAGTGTTGTTGATATCATGGCAACAGAAAGTGTGACAGATACCAATAATATTTTCTGACTATGAAGATTTAGATACAGAAATGTGTGAAGAAGGGACAATCCCTCTCCTTCCTCAAAACTTTTTTTTTCCACCAAGTTATTGCTTAATGTTGCTTCTTTGCATGGCTCTAACAACAACTTCTCTTATGTAGAAATAAGTAATTATTTCTTTCTCTAGAAAATGTGAAGATGAACTGACTGGTTACCAAGGGGTTAACCACACCCCAGACTCATGTCTCAAATGATACTCAGTTGTCCTGATTTCATAATTCAACAGTGAGCCACAAAGGAACTGCATGTGGGTTGTCTGGGCTGTCTTAAGACCCTTTATTTATACTCTTTCCCACTTCTTACATATCCACAAACAGTTCAATCAAGGCTATTTCCTGACATTTCATACGGTTATCTGTCTCATACCCTCTTGATATCCATCTCCAATTTTCTCCTTCCTCCATAGCAGATGCCAGGGTCCATCCAGTGAGAAGTGGCTAGCACCAGTCCTGTGCTCATTTGGAAGCCTTTGTCAAAAGCTTTCCTAGAATATACCGTGGGTGTCAACCATTTTGCCTCAATATTTTCACGCTATTTCCTCATTACTTTGTCAGTCAGTTCCAAGGTAGAAATGGCATAGTACAATAATGTGGTGCAGGAAAGCTAGGAAGCAAAGAGAGAAGCAAAGAGCCAGGGACAAGAACACACTCTTCCAGGTAACACCCCAGTAACTTGACTTTTCTAACCAGGCCACACCATCAAGGAGCAAAGTCAGCTGTAAACACACCCATTGACTACTATAGTGACAGATATAGCATCCCATGACACAACCACCCAAAATTCCCACCTCTGAACAAATGGCTTTGGGGACATGTTAGATCTAATGACACATTGGCTGTTTAGATGGTGTGAGTTAGGGGTCTGGTGTGATTTTTCTGCGTATGGATATCCTATGTTCCAAACACCTTTTATTAAAGAGGTTTTCATTTTGTGTTCTTAGCAACATTGTTGAAAATCAATTAGCCATAATGGGATGAGTTCATTTCTGAACTTTCTATTCTGTTCCATTGATAAATATCTCACTTTTATACAAGTCACCGTGCTACAAGTATAATTGTCTTGTAATATACTTGGAAGTCTGTACTGTGATACCTACAGTTTTACTGTTTGTTCTGCTCATTTGTCTTGGCTGTTCAGGTTGTTTTTTGTAGTTCCATAAGAATTTTAGGAATTTTTTCATTTCTGTGAAAATTATTTTGGATAATTTTGATAAAGACAGCACTGACTTCATTTTAAATAATATCTTTTTTTTTGTACCAGGGATTGAACATGTGACCTTGCGCTTGCCAGGTAAACATTTGTGCCACTGAACTAAATCTCCAGCTTCATTTTGGATAGTGAGGAGATTTTAAAATATCAGTTCTTGCAAAGGATGAACATGGGACATCTTTCCATTTATTTGAGTCTTTTTTAAGTGCTTTCATCAACGTTTTGTAGTTTTCAATGTAGAAATCTCTCACCTCTTTAGTCAAACACATTCCTAAGTATTTTATTTTACTTTTTGTAGATATTTTAAATTATATTATTTTCTGTTTCTTTTTGAAAATGACTTGTTGTTAATACATACAAATGCTACTGTGTGTTCCTTTGTATCCTATACCTGTATCGTATTCATGTGTAATTTGAATTGGAAGCTTTCAGGTTTTCTATATATAATAACAGTTTTATCAAGCCATCATGAAATGTTCTCCAGGATAGAGACCACAGCACAAACCAAGTCTAAGTAAACTTTGAAGGGTATAATTCAATTTTAAAGCAATAAACATTGTTGTATAGTAGATATCGAAAGCTTACTCACGTGGCATAACTGAAACACTCTGGGTAGTCACTCTCCACGCATCCGCTGACACACACCTCCATCCTCTGACAACTACTACTGTGTTCACTGCTTCTGAATTTGACTATTTAGACAGTTCATAGAAAGAGGAATAATGTAATATTTGTGGTTCAGCAACTGGCTACTGAGATAGAAGCCTCAAATTGCTGTTTCGTCAATTCTGAAAGCTACTTTCAGTATCTTCAGGGCTCATAAAGCATTGTCAGCCTCTTCAGCACCTGATGCAAGCGTCTGGCTGGCTGGCTGATGTGCAGCTCCAGTGTTAACTAGAAGAACCCTTGACATTTTACCTACAGGGGGTTATCAGTGGAGTCCTGCACCTCCCATCGAATACTGATTGTACCCACAGTGGGATGTCTATACAGTGAGTTTTATGCCACAAGAGGGCTCTTTGCCTCTGTTTAGGAGATGGCGTTGTAACTACTAACAAAATGGCATTATAACTGATAACAAAACTGCTAAAAATTTCTATCATTTCTTCACAGCAGGCTTTTCATGTTACTGTAATGGTTTCAGGTCTTTTTGAGGAATGGTCCAGGGAATATTAGCAACAAACTTGAGCTAGAGTTTAATGACTTTCGTTTCATGTTCACATCTGCTATTCTGAAATAATGAGAATATTGTGAAACTTTGGGTCCTGGATCATTTATAACAAACATTAACAAAATATATGATTTCCAGAGCACCATGTTGTGATGGGAAATAAGTTAATGATGATGCTAGAAGACAATTCTCAGCTTCAGACTTAGATTAGTGCTGGAACGCAGAGAGGCTTCTTGGTATATGCGTGTGCTTTGGCACAAGCTTCTGACCTTAGATAATCCTTTATTACTCTCCTACCGTAGATAATTGTTGATGGATTTGGAGAGAATATTCGGACACAGGTCAGATAATGGTATACCTGCCAAAGACATTTTTCCTTTCCTAATTACAGTATATTGAAAGTTAATATTTACCCTCTGCTGAACACTTGCAAAGACCACTTCAGGTTTTTAATGGACACAGTGCTTTCCACTGGACCTCAGTTTGGCCCTGTTCTGTGTTTACAGGGTCACCAAGATGCTTAAAGTTGAGTGCTCAGAGCCAATTAAAGAAAAAATACCATAATCAGCTCTATACACATCAGTATAAAAAATAAGTATCAATATAATCAAAGTTGCAGCAATTGTTTTACATTTAAGAGGAATCACTCAAATTGTCTCCCACAGAAAAATATTTATTTGTTTATGGTGTGTGTTTTGTTTTGTATTTAGAGACAGGGTCTCACTTTTTAGTTTGAGATAGCTGTGAAATCACTAGGTAGCCCAGGATGGCCTGGCTCATGGTGATCTTCCTGCCTCAGCCTTCTGAGTGCTGGGATTACAGGCATGTGCCACCACCCTGTACTGGAACTATTGCGTTTAGAAACAGAATGTGAAGTAGTGTGATATATAATGGCTGGAATATTGACTGACAGACAGCAATTCAATCTGGTGTGTCCCATTTTTTAACATATCTTTTCAAGAATTGCTTAATCCTACCATTTTATGTTCTCCGTCTGTAGGGATGAAAAGAGTACTGAGTGCAGAGGCCAGAAATCCTTCCATCCTAGTGGGAATGTAAATCAGTAGAACCGCTGTGAAAATCAGTATTGAGATCTCTCCAAACACTGGGAGTACAAACTTCATGCAGCCCAGATCTACCCCTTCTGAATATCGTCCCAAAGAGTCGAAGACCCCATGCCATGGTGACACCTGCTATGCGTGTTTGCAGCGGAACAGCTCAGAGGAGCTAAATCTTGGAAATGGTCTATGTGTTCATCAGAAGATAAATAGCTAAAGAAAACATGGAGTATATACACAATGGAGTGCTACTCATCCACAAGGGAGGATGAACGGGGTCGTTTGTGAGAAAATGAATGCACCTTTGGACCATGATTAAGTGAAATAAATCAAACACAGAAAGTAAAATATCACATAGTTCCTCCTATAAAAGGAACTGAAAGTGTAAATTGTTTAAAGAGCAAAATAAAAGATAAGACAATAGGAAACGGGGAGATGGGAAGTAGCTCTGGTGATGGGGGGAAAGAGCAGGGGAAGAGGAGATAAAAAGGTCTGAGATTTGGTTCGTATATTTACCAGCTCCTCATGGTGATGTATTCCGTATGTATTGTAAAGATACATGATGAAAATATAAGAAATAAGTCGTATGCAAAGCCTTTACAAGAATTTGGAGCACAAACTAAAATGCTCAAAGATTACTATTGATTTTTTGTGATTAGTTTTGGTGATTTTTATGGCAGCATAGTGACCGTCTTGTCTCTAGAAATATTGGAGCTTGCTCGTGGGGAACGGGTGTGCATCAGAAGCCGTGGAGTGTGCACCGATCCAGAACTTTACATGGCGCACACTAATTCCACTCTGAATCTGAGCCATTGCATTTATATTCATATAATGTGCAACGAGGACCCAACAGTAGAATTGTATTTTAAAAATTACATGAAATGATATCGTTAAAGCTTTTTTGTACAATTTCTTGAGCATCCTACAATGTATTCAGTAGCAAAGTCTTTTATTTTCCCTAGGTAACATAAGTGAAAGGTAATAGTAAAGAGAGGTACTCCTAAGAGAGGGGTCTCACCATGGAAACCAGGGTTGACGGTAAAACAATTCCCCTTCTCCTCTCCCTCCCCGTCGCACCCCTCCCTCTCCTCCTCCTCCCTTCTTACTGTTGTACTCTGGATTGAATACAAGGCCTTTACACTAAGCTATGCCTCCAGCCTTTTAAAATTTTTATTTTAAGATAGAGTCTCGCTTAGCCACTAAAGTGGCCTAGTGTGCTCAAGCTTGCAGTGCTCTTGCCTCAGCCTCCCATAGTGCTGGGATTACAGGTGACACCATGCCTGGTATATTGAACCCATTTTCACATAAAATATTAATTGTCCTAAAGCAGAGTTATTGTGACTGGCTTTGAGTCCTTTACTGATCTTTCAACTCCTGAATATTTTTATTTGAACCGTGCTCCAATCATATTTTGGGGTTAAATTTCTCTACAAAGAAACATTCTAAACTCTCCCTTTAACAGAAACAGAAGCTCTTTGCATATGTATGCTTTAGGGGTGTCACTAAAATCACTGAGAGTAACAGGAGACAAACTTGAAATACCTTCTTATTTAAGTTAACTAACTGAGTAACTTCTGGTTACTTTTGGTTTACCAGAAATATCCCTCCATCAATGGCTTTATTTCTATCACCTGTCAGTTACGAGGGGACACTGCTGTCTCAGGTGCCCAAAGAATCACCACGGTTTTCAGTGTCCAAGTATCTGAAGGGATTGTACTCTTTTCATTTTAACTGTGAGGTTAAAGACGTTCCCCAAATCAACAGCAGTAAATAGTGATTAGCAAGGAGCAAACTGAAGCTCCGCTTCTTTGGGTGGTCTTCTCCCTGAAACCTTCACTCCGAATGTCGTTTCTATGGCTGTTCCACAGCTCTGTCTTCTAGCCAGAGGAATGCTTCTACGAGGCGCAAACCCGTCAGGCCGTAGTTTCCAGTACAGGACCATGGTGGTCCCATTAAAGTGTTTCAGATGAATTTTGCATGTCTATGTCTGATCACCTAAGCAACCTTTGGAAGGTAACAATGTGCACTATGACAGCTATTGTTAAATTCCTGTCATCTTGTTTTGTAAACCTTATACTGTTATTATTTTGGGTTTGTTGTTGTTTGTCTCTCTTTTTGTTTTTCTTTTCTGTGTCTTGTTTTTCCTCTGAAATAAAAAAAAGATGTTTCAGATGTAACTGTACCAAATCTTGAAAATATTAAATTAAAACTATCCCTTTCATGAAGGAATTTCTGTTTCTGAAGACCTTGTTTTGAAACTCTGACCAGCAACTGATGATGCTGTTCATCTCTGATGCCAATTGGTCTTCAGCACTGAGGTTTCCCCACCCAGCCGCAAAGAATGAATTTCTTGGTTTTTTTTTTTTTAATTTGGAATCTAGGTGGACAGTGGACGCATTTCTCACTACATAAGGTTTAACTGCTCTGCTCTGACGTAGTCCTCACCTGTCTCCCAGTATGCTGTGTCCTTGGCTCCCTGGAGGCTCCTGCATGGCAGCTCTGACAGTGACACTGATGGTGCTGAGTTCTCCCCTGGCTTTGGCCAGAGACCAAGGATGTGAGTGCTCATCTTAGCTGGGGAGCCACAGCAGGTGGGAGTAGAAATTGCGTTACTTTCTTACGTTGTCCAGGCGAAGTTCCTTAAAATTTAGGACCTTTTCTTGAGTGATTTCCTATCTTCACCATATTGATTCTTTCCTATGAGTGTGTGTGTGAGTGTGTGTGTGGGTGTGTGAGTGTGTGTGAGTGTGTGTGTCCACCCTTCCTGTGTCAGCTGTGTAAGAAGAGTCTGTACAGAAGACATTATTTTTAAGTCTGCTCCAGTAAAATCTTCAGCCTCAGATCACTTTCTCTCAAAGACTTAAAAGGATTTAGAATAATGACATTAAACTCTTTTCTATATATAGCAGTTCTCTATAGCATGTTGCTTAATTTCCAAAAAGGGATGATTTCTTCCCTTTAAGGGTCTTCCCATACAATCTTATATGTTTAGATCTATTCTATTCTATGTATGTAGCTTTGTTATTTTTTAAGTGGAAAATAGTCAAATATTCAACTTGTCGAAATATTTCTGTAAACTTTTCGGTGCATTCTAAATTGGAATGGTTTTTCCCAGTAGATCCTGTGCCTCAAGCTCACCAGGGTCTGAGGTGATGCTCCTGTGTGCATGGGGATGGACCCAGAGCTGTGCTGTCATCCTCTTCCTTGCTCTGAACTCCGGTGGTTGGGCCCCTGTCTCTGTGCTGGAGGCTGGGATGCAGGTTAGGGTCAGTGCTCTCTCTCTCTCTCCTGTTCTTAGCCCCCTGCCAGAGAACAGAGGTCTCTGTTCTTGAAATGATGCTGTAGACAGTGAGCATCTGTGGGGTGTTCTATGTTACCTCAAGCACAGGTCTGGAACCTGCCATAGCTTTGTGTTAATTTTATTAATCTTTTTTGAACCTTCGATACCATCAGTTTCCCGTCACATGCCACAGCCTCCACTTTGAACCCACAAAATGGTTCGAACTAGTTTGAAAAAAAATGTATGGCCATCTCTAGCTACTTAAAAAGCAATTGAACTGTCAGTAATTTTTTGCGCTTCACAGTACACACACAAGCAGGAGTACAGAGTGAAGGCCAGCGCATCTCCTAGGGCTTAGAGCCAATGAGCAAGGAAAGGAAACTGACCTACGGATCCTAGCCCAAATTTCCTAGGCTTTTGGCACTGTGTGCTCTCTTTTTCTTAATGAACCACAGTGGGTTCCCTCTGCCTCAGTATTTCTTCCTACCCTTTCACCAGCAATGCTCTTACCATTACTGAAAATCTTTAAAATTTGCACACATCTTCGGCTTATTAAGAGAGATGACAAAATTTAAGACCTTGGATGTGAAATGGTCTCCAAAGGTCCCTGTGTTAAAGCGTTGGGCTTCGGTCTACTGTAAACTTGGTGTGCGGTACTGGGGAGGTCTCAGGTCATAGAAGGGGAGTCCTCAGAGGGGGTGCGCGATGCCAACGTATTTCATCCATTCGTTCCCCAGTCACGAGACGAACATTGTTTACATGATGCCTCCTGCCACGCTACATTGCTTCACAGGAACAAAAGCAGGGGCTCTGCCCACCATGGCCTGAAACATCTGTACTGTGAGCCAAAATAAATCTTGCTTCTTTATTAGTTGTTTATCTCAAGTATTTTTTTCCTCAGCTATGGAAAATTGACATCATTGACAAATATTTTTCCATAATAGCCTTCAACTTCAGCAACGATTCTATATTTTTTATTATTGCTAAAGTCAAATGCTTACATATACTAAGGCATATTTACCACAGCACTTAAAAATCTTTTTTGACCTTTTCTCAGTATGGTTAAATGTAAAGTCAAAACCACTAACAATACATACACATCTATACATACAAACATATATACACAACATATATATGGTTTATAAAGTGGAATGAAGAAAAGTTTACATTTTTAAAATATTAAAGACCCATCGCCATTAGTTCCCTTCAGAATATCCTCACTTACCTTGAACACATTTATCCTATTTTTCCTGCCCCTTCCTGAAGAGGTCTGGAAGTTATTTTTTGTGCCTTCAGTTGCCCTGTCCTGGTTCATTAATCAACTCAAAACACTCACCTTTCACGGTTACCCTGGCTGTGGGGAGGAGACAGAAGTCACAGGATTGCAGATCTATTGAGAAGAACAAGGTGGATGAGGAAACAACACAGTTTTTTATGACCCTGACTTTCTGTCCAACATGGGCTGGCTCTCGGCAGCCGCATTGTTAAAAACTGTATCTGCTACCCAGAGTGAAGGAAATCTCCAGAGCTGCCTCAGAATATGAGCAGAGTTTTTTTGGTTTATATTATTGGTACACTTTAGCTACACATACTGATCACATTCACCACAGGGAATTTGTATCTGTACATGGCATGTCTTCTTCCCCCCATTCCCTACCTTCCCTTTAACTCCTCTTCCCCTTTATCACAAAAGCTCTGTTTCCATTTTTGCTTCTCTTGTCTTTTTTTCTTTTCTCTTCCTCCCTCCCCACCTGTCTTGTTACCCTTAGCCAATGGCACATGTGTGCTAAAATATCACATTGTTTCTCTGATGTGAGAAACCAAAAGTATAAATCAGGATCAAAATGTGTAACCAATACTAAGAAAATTTAAATCTTCATACATTAATCATTTCACACAGCTTCTACGTGTACATGTTGAGACTAAGGAAACAGACGTGACCCATGAACTTCCACCTCACCATTCATTTAAAATGAATTTGGCATCCCATTTTCCAAAAGATGTGGCTTTTTGAATTGAGAAATTCAGATATGTGATTGTGGGCCTGTATCAATATTTTATTTTAATCTCCTTAAACCTCCCATTCCTTAACATCCAAACTCCTGGCATCAACTACAAGGCTGGTTCCCCAGGACATGTGGCCTGATCTGCACCCCTCATCTTCACTCCTGCCCCCTCACTTCTGTGTGTCCATCCCTGTTGTCCTCTGAGCCTTTTGCCCAGGGCACCACCTTTACCTTCCCCACAGCACAGGCCTGGCCCACACTGGTCCTCCAGCTCCCTGGAACTGACCCTTCCCTGGCCCATTCCACAGTCCCCCAGAGCCCCTCCCTGGCACCCTGCTGTCACTGAGGTCCTCCTGCACTTCCTGGGAAGAGAGGCCACACTTCTGCCCTCTCCCACCCCTCAGGGTCCCCCTGTCCCTCCTGCTCCCCTCACCAGTGTAAACCCCCAGCTGTCTGATGTTCTGCCTTTAGGTTTGCAGGGCAGCAGGAAGGAGCCTGTGCAGCCTGGAGGAGAGGGTCCCATGCAGGGCGGGGAGAAGCTCTCAGGGCTGAGGGCAGGGCAGGGAGTGCTCTGGGCCGAGCCTTTGGGTAACAGGTGCTGGGGGCGGGGCTGACTTGGGAATCCCAGTCCGGTCCTTGGGCTGGCGCCTGGGCCAGCAGGAGGGGCAGATTTGGGAATCCAGTGGAGGAGGAGCTGGGTCCCTGCCTCAAGGGTTCCTCTGGTAGGTGAAGGGTGAACCCCTGAGTACTGGTGCTTGTGTGGCTGTCAGTGTCCAACAGGAGGAAAAGGTGACCAGGTCGCTCCTTTCCACAGCGCATTTCCTGCTGCAAGGTAAATCGGAGTGTCACTTCTCCAACGGATCAGAGCGAGTGAGGTTTCTGGCCAAATACATCTACAACCAGGAGGAGTTGGTGCGCTTCGACAGCAGCGACGAGGCGG
>PVLA01009375.1:0-76144 GCA_004027455.1 Hydrochoerus hydrochaeris | reverse complement strand
TGCCGGAGTCCAGCTGCGGCAGGGCTCAGGGGTCCCAAAGGTGGTCAGGGAGTCGGCGAGTGAGAGACAGAAGACACTGCACTCCAGTCTGTGAGTGAATCTGAATCTATTTTATTTTTCAGAAGCTGGAGTATATATTTGCTAACTTTTGGCAGTAACTTAAACCCCAAGCAGGAAGCGTCCCAGGCTTAGGGCCAGGCAGGGATAATCTTAAACAATATGTGTTAATTAACTTTTTTTCACCTTTGTTACACTTTAATCTTGTTACTTAATTAGCTTGGGAAATGTAAGCCGACACACCTGGATGCCCATAGGAGGGAGAGATGGAGCGGCAGCTGTGAAGCTATCATGCCGCCCCCTACATCTCCTCCCTTATCACTTTATAAGAGTATGGCAGGCTCTGTGAGGACAGCGCCTGTCTTGGGTCAAGGACTCTTCATATGAACCCAACCAGGCCTTACCCGTCATGGGCCTGCAGGACAGCAATTGGTCCTGTGCCTGTCTTAGGCGGCCGGTGGCATAACATATGTGTCCTAGTTGCCTGTCTCTGGCTGCCTGTCCAGTGTCTCAGGGCAGTTGTCTCACAGGAATTTTGTAAATCCTCCCCCATGAGCTCTTTCATTTAAAGCTTTTGTATAAACTCTCTCATACTACTCACAGAAGGTAAAATTTCACAATTAGTTTTTACAAAGTTATCTAGAGGGTTTCTAGTAACTCCTCTGGAGTTTCTATTTTCGATTTCATATTGAGTATTACATGAAAATATATATATGTGAATTACACAAATTACAATTATCAGTACAAAACATTATAAGATCCTCGTGCCCAATTCCCACATGCGGTGTCCTTTTCCTGGAGAAGCGATTCCTTGAAGCACTCTCCTCCACCCATGGACCTTGTCACAAGGCGTAGATGGACTAGGACGCGGCAGCACCTGGCAGATGCCCGGTCATGCTTGGCTAAGAAAAAGTGTGAGTCAGTCAATGCTGCTGAGTTTAGCTGAATTCTGAGCTCCTTTGGGCAGCAGCTTGAGACTGGGTTTCCTGAGCTGCTGTGGACACTGCCCTTCCATCTAGCTTCTCATTCTCTGCTGCTCCACTCATGTCTTTTGGGATATTCAGCTATTTTTCCAATCCTACCTCCATCCCCCAAAGTCACAGTCTCTGATTCTCTTTCTCTCTCTCTCTCTCTCTCTCTCTCTCTCTCTCTCTCTCTCTCTCCAGATCCAGATTCATTCAAAGTCTCCTCAGAATACTCTTTGAAATTTACCATCTTTAGGGTTCTTGTTTCCTTTAAATGGGGTTATTTTCCTGAAAAGGATGGCTTTTCTGTGAATTTTAAACGTGGCTCTGGCTTTTTTGTAGCACCACTCTGACAAACCTGATCCAGGCACTCATCCTTCAGACCAAAGAATCATGAGAATACTGCTTTCCTCCTAAAATATGTGCTTGATTTAACAAGCATTTCAGGGATGTTCACTCAGAGCTGGGCAGCCACTTACTAAACATTCAATTCAATTTGTTTTTCATAACAGTTCTTTAGGGTATGTATACCATAACCAATCCTTTGCTTGAACTAACTTTGGTCAGGCTGCTGAACTCTTTCTAGGCCCATCTATGCATGGTCTTATAAAATCCAGTTTTCTCAAGAAACTCTGGTAAGGCAGCCAAACAAGAATACCCCAAACTCAGTATCTGATCAGTCTTTATTCTCTCCTATCCTTAGGGGTTGTGTGGTTGTTACTGGGGTTTGGGGGTAAAAGTCTGGGTTTCAGCGATCCTCAGAGAACAAGTTCAGTCTCCATTTCCAAAGGCAAAGGTTGGGTTTACATAGTTCAAAGCATAGATCATCCCAGTCTAGTGTGATCTGGTCAATGGTTATCTCAGGACTTTTCTGTGAGGTTCTGGGAGATCCATCATTATGCTTGTGGTAACAGTGTGGTTTCTGTCATGAGCTCAGGGCTCCTGCTTGAAGGGAGGTAGTCTCAGTTCCTGACAGAGGGTAATTGCTTCCTACTTGGGACTGTTTGTGGCCTATCATGTAGCATTCTGCTTTTCCTGAAGTCTCAGGTGTCCTGTAGGTTTAGGACAATGAAAACTTGTAGGTATCACTACAAGTGGGTGACAAGGGTGTGGACTGGACATTGTAAAAGCTGGCAATGGTGTGTTCCTGCAAGTCCTGAAAATTGTGTTAAGTTATTCCTGCTTGCTGTCCTTGGTCTGGAAAGGAGATGAGATAGACTTGGAACATTTAGGGCCAATAAACCTCATAATACTCTGTAATGATTAGCATGCCTACTTGCAGAGCTGAGTAGGAAGCTGACACAAACTTTTAAGGTCATAAGACAGATATAAGATGAAGGCAGAGGTGCCAGGCTTCATCCTGCCTCTAGTTACACATTGGACACCTGAAGGCCCAACCCCTAAGTCCCTGTTATATGATCACCCTGGCAGCCTTCAGCAAGAATCTTGCTTGGTGGGTCCACTCAGAGTTCTCCTCACACCTGGTGTCCCTTCTTGGTTGTTTTCCAATCACGTACCACACCTACTGCTGGATTATGCATTTGCAATTATGCATGCTATGCAGAATGGAGTCCAGTCTCTCTTCTTCACCAGAGATACTCATGCAGTGGTATCTGTACCTTTGGTGATGCACTTGAAGAAAGCCTTACTATTTTTTGTGTTACTACAACAAAATATCCTAGACTGAGTACTTTCTTTTTTTCTTTTTTCTTTTTTGGTACCAGGAATTGAACTCAGGGCTTCAAGCTTGTCAGGCAGGTGCTGCACTGCTGAGCTATTTTCCCAGACCAGCTGAGTACTTTATAAAGTGTAAAAGAAATATGAAAGTTGTCGGAATCAAATGGAGTCAATTGTGTGGACCTAAGAGGTACAAGTAAACAAAGAAGGAACAGTTTTTATGCACTGATGCTTGATAATGAGTCACAAAAGACTCCTCCAGAGCCAAAAGCCTGCAGAGCCTACTGTGCAGGAAAAGCAGAATTACACAAAATGTACTCCTAAGGGACTGAGAGTGGCTGGGTACATTGGTGGAGGCACGGGGGTAACCCGTTTCAGTTTAGCCTGGACAACATAGTGAAACACCCTCCTAGAAATAAAAACAAAAACAAAGCAAACAATAGATTCTAAGTGTTGGGGTGTAGCTCAGTGGTAAAGCATGTAAAAAGACTCATGGTTCAATTCCCAGCCCATGTACACACACACACACACACACACACACACACACACACACATACACACAGAGTTTTCCCCTAAGAACATCTGCCCAACAATTTCCTGTTCTACCTCAGACTGATACCACTTTTACTATTAACCATTATAGTCAAGGATTAGTGTTTTAAAATATCTGATGTTATCTTTTCAGTTTATGTCTTTTAAAAACTTCCCCTTGTTTTAACCTCTTTGCACAAGCCAGAGTTTGTTAAGGCATCATGCTCCTGATGAATGCTAATCCAAATACATACCAGTACCCGGAGATCTTTTTCTGGTGTTACTAGAGTGGCAAGAACAACATGTACTGGTAGGTGGAACACTAAAGGGCAGTGGTAGGAACCTATGGCACACATGTTATTGTGGTTTTCTTTTAAGACGAAAGCTGTTAATGTATGAGGTTTTTTTTCTTCTAAAGTAAAACCTCAGTGTTCAGGTTTAATTACAGTGTTGGCACTTTGCAATAAATAAATAAATGGGTTTTAGGTTGCAGTTTGGCACTCAGCCTCTAAAAGGTTTGCCATCACTGCTGTAGGGCAACCTGGAGATTTTCCTCCTACGAAGAAAGGAAGGAAGGAAAAAATAAAGGAAAGAATGGAGGAAGGTGGAAGAGGGAAAAGGGAAAGAAAGAGAAAAAGAAAGGAGGCCAAGAAACAGCAGGAGCACAGACCTCTGGGAATAATTTAAAAAGAGGTCGAGATAATCACATTAACACACACACACACACACACACATTTCCCCCTTCTTCATTACTTCTGGAGAACAGTGCCTGGTGCTAGAAGTCAGTCAATATACTGTACCTGCTGAATGAGTGACTTCAGGTGTTGAGTGCCTTTAATAACCTGAAGCTCTGTGTGTGTGTTTTTCTGAATGATGGATTCTTCCACCACAGCCAAGCAGCTATGTCTAGGGGCTGGGGATTTAGCTCAGTGGCACAAGCCCCTGCTTGGCAAGCTCAAGGTCTTGAGTTCAATCCCCAGTACAAAAAAAAAAAAAAAGGGATTCAGGGCTGGGGATTTAGCTCAGCAACACAGCACCTGCTTGGCAAATACCAGGTCTTGAGTTTGACTCCAGATACAAAAATAAATGAAATTAAAAGCCACAGCTGTTTAAAATTTTAACACACAAGACATTAAAAGAAAACAAAACAGGAGCAATAAGCCACACTCCCCAGTGTTGACAACAGCTTAGGGAAAGCAGGACTTTAGGCCCCAGCTGGATTCTGTCTGGTGGCTTCCCCTGCAGCACAAGGTAAGGACAGACTTCCCAAGGACTGGTTCCCACTCAGAGTTGAGCAACTACAATGATAGGGCATGTGTGCGTTTTGCAGAGATCGTGAGACTGTGAAGAGGGGTAAGAGGGTCTGGGTGACCTCCTTCATCCACACAGCTTGTAGCCTTTAGGGGCGTCTGGTGTGCTGGGGACTGCGAGCAGGGATCCCCCCCGCACCGGTTCTTAGGTGCTGCAAGGTGGACACCTAGGTGCAGACCATGTCAGGACGTGCACAGTTCCTGACCTTGTTTGCCAAAGAGTGACTCTCGTCCATTGTATTTCAGCAAGTGAAAGCTTTGCACTTGCCAGTCACAGGCGCTAACAAGAGTCCAGTGATCCATGCGGCAGGGTGAACTGGGGTCCACACCAGCTTCTGCTGACTGTATCCGTGTGCATTTAGTAGGTACCACTGGCACTGCACAGCCCCCAAGGCCTCTCTCTCCCCAGCAGCATCCTCGGGGGACTCCATGGACCCCATGACTCCGCTGCTACCCCCACAGTGGGTTTTGGAGATGTGTTCTTCAACCCAAGTGCCTTCCGCGCCCCGGATGTTGTCGTGTGTTTCTTTCCCTTAACACAGTCATTAAATCCCTTAAGCGCTGCTGAAAGCATTCGAGCCCCCCCCCCAAGGCTTAGCATCTCTGGGCCCCATGGAAATCATGGTGATGTCTCAGGAATCAGGAAAGTGTGAAGGAGACTCAAATGCGAACAGATTTACTACAGATTTCACACTCAGAGACAAAACTGCGTGAGGACAGAATAACGGACAGCTTCAAAAAGCAGCGAAGGAGCAGATTCATGGATGGGCTCGAACGCAGCCTGCGCTGTGGGAGTGGTGGGCCCCAGAGCCCCCTTTCCTTGCCCCTCTTTAACTTGAAATCGCCAGCAAGGAATTCCCACATATTGCTAAAAAAAAAAAATACAGACCTGGACCGAGGGATATAGCTCAGCAGCACTGTGCCTGCCTGGCAAATACAAGGTCCTGAGTTTGATTCCCGGTAACAAAACAAAACAAAACAAAACAAACCTTAGAAAGATCGAGTGACTTTGTAAATGCTAATAACTGAATTTGGTAAGAGCATAGTGAAACAGAGATCCATACATTGCTTGTATTTTTTGGGAAATGCAATTTGTCCATACAGATAAGAAATCTGATTTAAGAGTTTGAGTTTTGTCCATTTTAAACTAAGTCATTTCACTTTACCTCACAGCATTCTTAGTTTAACAAATCATGTAGGCTTAACTTGAAGCCTTCTAATCATTGGTACTACTAGTTTATTATTCACACTATCAACTACCCATTTAATGCACTTCCAAATCTACACAAATTTGACCACACACACACACACACCTCAAACAAATGTTTCAGAATACCTTGCCCTTGTATGAAACAAGAGACATTTAAAAAAATAACAGATTATGTAGATTTAATTTGTACAGTATCTTTTAAAACTGCTTGTTCGCTTGTTTTCAAAATTAAAAAATAGATTGCTCCTTCCAAAAAAGTAACACATGCTCATCTGACATCTTCCCCTTGGTGGAATCCACCCTAGGCCCTGGGGAGAACCTCTGGCAGACAGTAGACTCCGAAGCCGGCTCTTAGAAGCCAGGAGGGAGGCACTGCCTGGAGATTCAGCGCATGACAGGTCCACGCGGGGAGGTCCCCAAACTAGGGTGGTGGGCAAGGCCGAATGTGTGCCAGAATGGACCGCCCGGGGGAGGTCCAAACAGGGCGGGATGCTCAGGACTAGAGCGGGGAATCCGTGCCCACACAGGGAGGGCCAGCGAAAGGACTGCCCTTGCACGAAGAGCACGTCCACGCGGGGCGAGTGCACGCAGGAAAGGGTGACCAGAGAACATTCTCTAGGGGACATCCGCGACTCGCTTGGCAGCCCTCAGGTCCGCCGCCACCTCTAGTGGACTTGGAGCCTATGAGCGGGTCCACACCGCCCAGGTCCTAGCAGCTTACAAAAACAAAAAACGTGTACTTTCCAAATAATAAAATGTTGTTTCCCTCTTGTCTATGATTAACTTTTGTATGCATTAATGTCAGCCCCAGTAAGATTTAACACGGACATGCGAGAACATGGGCTGACCTGTGGACTGGATAGTAACCAGGGCCTTGGCTTGGAGCACACGGTCATCAGGACGCTTGTTCAAAGAATAAGAGACCGTGCAGCAGCTAGAACCCTTTGTTCCTGGACTGCAAGGCTCCAGGACCCAGCTTGGAACGCGCGGCTGCTAGGACCTGGGATCTGAACCCCGAACGCACAGCTGCTAGGACCCGGCTCTGACCGCGCATCCTCCAAGACCCGCCCCGCACGCGTCCCTGGCGTCGCTTCCGCCGCCGTTGTCACCGCCCGGGTCTTGCTTTGGGTCCGCGGCCGCAGCCCGCTACCCCTTGCCCTTTCCTTCGCAACTTCGCGCCCTTGCGCCCCACCGCCGCCGCAACCCTGGCCCTTCCTGCTGGTCCCGCCGAGGCCGCCTGCGCTCTGTGCCAGCATGTGCCCCGGGAGCCCGTGCGCGCCGACTGCGGCCACCGCTTCTGCCGGGCTTGCGTGGTGCGCTTTTGGGCGGAGGAGGACGGACCTTTCCCTTGCCCGGAGTGCACCGACGACTGCTGGCAACGCGCAGTAGAGTCGGGCCGCCCGCCGCTCAGCCGCCGCCTGCTGGTACTGGAGGAAGCGGCCTCGGGTCCCGCGCGCGACGGTCCGGCCAGCGAGGCCTCGCTGCAGCTGCTGTGTCGCGCCGACGGCGACCCGCTGTGTGCCGCGTGTCGCACGGCCGCTGGCCCCGCTCCGCCTGAATGGGAGTCGCGCTGGAGGAGGGCGCTGCGTGGCAAGGTGCGCGAGATAGGGGCATCCCTGCGGAGCCCCGACCCTTGCTCTGACTGCTCCACCCCACCTCTGCGTCCCTTCGGAGCCCAGACCCCTGTCTTCACCTTCCCTCCTTGGGAAGGAACCCGAATTCCTCTCCATCTCCAGGTCTTCATGGTTTTCTGGCAGCCATAGCCCCTCTATCCTCTTCTCTGAGTCCTGACCTCTACCCATTTCGAGGTCCTTGCTCTCCCCACTCTGAGTGGTGTAGCCGCTCTTGGGTCCCCTCCACCCTCCAGAGGTTGCCCTGTCCACCTCCCCGTGGCAGCAGCTGGTTCTGCAGTGCCACATCTCCCACTCCACGTTGGACCTTGTTCTCCCCCTCCCCCTTTCATCTTAGAGGCTCACAGATTTCCCTTCTGTAGCTCTCCCAGGAATGCCCCCCACCTGCCTTGAGGGGGCTACCCCACCCTTGCAGGGTGTCAGCTTTTGTCTTGGATATGAGGCTGGGGCCTCAGTCTTCCAGTGCGCCTGGCCCAGCACCTCTACCCTCTGAGGTTACCTCCAGGCCCATCCCTGGGCACCCTGTTCTTAAACTTTCTTATTGTGCAGAAACTTACCTTGAATCTGGCCATAGCTGGATCCCTGGAGCCTGGAGCTACACCTGTGGAGTGTAGCTAGGGATCACTGTCATTTCTGAGATTATGTGGCCAGGTCTCTGGGAGCTGACCAGACTACCTGAGCCCTGCACAGAGAGGAAGAAGCAGGGCTGGCTTGGTGACCTGGGGCTGCTACCAAGGTACACTGGAGGAAAGGCCCAGGCTGTGCCTGCTACTATCCTGGAGTGACTGCCCTTGGTTGTCCCCTTCCTGAGGAAGGGTGCCAAGGAGGCTGAGCAGACGCTGTGTGGAATAAGTTCACTCCAAAGGGAGTGCATTTAAAAATATGGGTTGCAGGCCACCTGAAGAGCTGCCTGGGCTGTGGCCAGCTTCTGGGAAGATGGGGGTTCATGGAACTATCTGCCATATCTAGTGGTACCTGTAGCCTTTTCCTTTTTTTGCTTGAGATGTGGCAGCTAGAGGTCCTGTACCAGGGCTATTTCTAGAGCAGACAGTGGGATCAATGGTATGAAGTCCCCTGGACTGTGTGGGCTGCGCCCTGGGACCTTCTGCTTGCCTCTCAGTATACAGCTTTTTTCTCCCAGGAGAACAAGGGGTCTGTGGAAATCATGAGAAAGGACTTGAATGATGCCCGGGACCTGCATGGCCAGGCGGAATCTGCAGCCGCTGTGTGGAAGGCAAGTGGGAATGTGAGGGATGAGGGTTCCCAGGGCATGGCTAGAAAGGGGCCTTGGGTGGACTCATTGAGCTTAGGATGTTTTCTAGTATGTTTTTTTTGGGCAGGGGGCAGCAGTCCTCATCTTTTCCATGTTCTGGTCTTATGACCACAGCTGAGCCTGTGCTGTGTGGTCCAGGTCTGTATGGTCATCTTTCTCTCCTGTCTTTCTTTGTTTCCATCTCTGTATCATTCTCCATCAGTGGGGTGTCATGGTGTCATGTGAGTCTGAGTGAATCGTTCCTCACTCCTGCTTCCTGGATGAAAGCTGGACTGAAGGGAGTCTTGTGCTCTGATGAGGGTGTCATAAGAGTCCTGGAAAGGCGGATGTGCTCCAACAGACAGCTGTGTGTCTGACTATGAGGAAGAGGCACAGCAGGGTCTTCAGCCACATTGGTGGGCCCTGGGTGTCATGCTGGCCGCATGTCTTACAATGGTGCTGAACATGGACAGACTTTTATTGTCATTATTCCCTAAGCAAGGCAGTAGAATAACTACACAGTGTTTACATTGTGTTCGTTGTTATGACTTAAGGTACACAGGGCAATGTCCACAGGTTCTGTGCAAATCCTGCACCATTTTATGGAAAGAGCCCAATGATCCACACTGGTTAGTGTCCTTGGGGTGAGGGTCCTGGAACTCATCTTGAAGGAGAACAATGGAAGACTGTAGAGAGGGACAAACACTCTCCAGGCTGGGCCAAAGTGTTGAACTGATGTAAGTCAGATGAATGGGGTAGAATAGACATCCTTGAAACAAGTTTGAAGAAGAGCACTTCCTGAGGAAGGGAAGACCCAAAGCAGCAATTGTTACAGACCAAGTTGATCAAAGAATAGTGGGTGGTAAAAAAGCAACAGAGTGATGCTGAGATGTATAAAGATAAAAGCTATTTTAACAAGGTCTGTGCAGAGTCCTTTCAGCCTGGATCATATGCCCATTGTTCCTTTATCACACTGGTCTGTTTCCTAATGCTGTAGCAAAAGTCCCAAGGCTGAGCTGAGTATTTTTAAAGAAAAGAGGTTTTTGTAGCTCACAGGTCTGGGGGCAGAAAGGCCACAGTTAGGTGGCCCCATGTATTTAGCTGTGGTGAGGGCCCTGTAGTGAGTGGCATTGCACTGGGGGATGTGGAAGCTATAGGGAGCCAGAGACTTGCTCTGTTGACACCACATTGCTTTTGTGAAACCAAGAGGTCCTGGGCCACCTTCCCCTGGGTCCCTCTAAAAGGCCCCACTGGCTCACTGCCACGAGGTTGGGGCCAGTCTCCAGCATGCACTTCTTGGGACATATGAGAACCACAGCAGAAAGTGTCTTCACGGAAATTTCGTCCACATTGAGAAACAGTGGAAGCCAGAGTGGCCTCATACTTCAATGTATTTTGGGATGGTACAGTGTGGATTCCCCTGAGTGCAAACAGGTTTCTTGTACCCCAGGGTTGGGAAGATGGGCATAGGAACATAGGTGTCCTCTCCACTGCCTGCCTACAGGGGCATGTGATGGACCGCAGGAAGAAGGCCCTGACTGACTACAGGAAGCTGCGAGCCTTCTTCGCGGAGGAGGAGGAGCACTTCCTGAAAGAGGCTGGGAAGCAGGAAGGTGCCCCAGAGGAGGAGCCCACTGACCCTGAGGAGCGGTTCCAGTCTCTGCTGCAGGCTGTATTGGAGTTGGAGAAGAAATACCGCAGCCTGGGCCTGAGCATGTTGCTGCAGGTATTGTGCCTGGGGCAGGAGATCTGTCAGGAGGTAGGCCTTGACTGATTACAGGAAGCTACAGGCATCCTGCTTGTGTGGGTCTTGTCCTCAGGTTGCATGTGGAGTATAGATAGGGGCTGAGGAGGTAACAGGTGTCCTCATCCTTCACATGGGACTGGGTGTGAGATCACTGAGGTCCCTACCCTGGGCTCCAGGGGCTGGAGTTGCCAGCACAGCTTTTGAGTTTGGCCTGGGGCCAGTTGCACATGTGTGCCACATGTGCACCAGCTGTGACACAGTCAAAGTCCTGGCCTGTTCAGATGGGAGTTACATTGCCTCTGGTCTGGTTTTGTGGTGCCCAGGATAGAAGCTGTCTCTGTCTCACTGTTTTTCTCTGCTTCTATCTCATAACCTTTTCTGTCTTTCTGTGCATCTTTCTGTCTCCTTATCTACTGCTCTATCTCTCTGTGTCTGTCTTCATTTTTCTCTCCTGTCTTTCTTTGTTTCCATCTCTGTCTCCATCTTCATCTCTGTCTCTCTCCCATTTCTTCTTTCTTGCAGTGAAAGCACTAACCCAGCTGGGTCCCCTTGTGCCTGAGGGCAGAAGGGGTCACTCTGCATCACTGGCCAGCAGCAGCCCCATCTCCCTCTTCTGCCACCATTATGTGCGCCCTGGATGGAGCAACTGAGGCAGTGCTGGTGCCCGAAGGTCCAGGTCTCAGCCAAGCATTGTTTTCCCCTCCTGGAGCTGTGAATGTTCAGATTGCACCACTGCCTTCTGAAGTCTAGTCCTGAGCCCTCTCCGTGCATCATCTGCTCCTTGCCTGCACGCAACTTGGCACCTGGCATGCTGGGCCATCTTCCCAGTGCCCAGGATGGGCTGGTCACAGTATGTTCTTCCCTGGACAAGGACACACAGCTCATGGATGGATTTGAGGTTGGCACCAAGGAAAGATCACTCTGAATGTGACCCAGCTCTTGCAGGAAGGGAAGGAAGGATTGGTATACCCTTAGCCTGAGGATCCTTCCTTGGGTCCTGCTGCACTTTATACTCAGAGCTGTAGCCCTGGTCTTCTGGACTATTCCTTTCCCTCCTTAGCTTGTGCCCCTTGACTGCTATTTGTGACTCCAGCACATTTGCAGCCTCTCCTTCCCTCCTTTTGTGGAAAGGCCTCCTTTCCCAGGGAGGGGTGAGGGTAGGGCTGTCCCCAAGGCATCTCCAGGCCCACCCTGGGGTATCACTCTGCTGTGTCCCTGGCTGCTGCTTGCTACTGGTTTCTTCTGGTAGTTATTGCACTGTTGGCTGCAGTGTTGTGTGTAGATTAGTCCAGACAACAAAAATCCAGCCTGGAATGGACAGAGTGACCAGGCCAGGGAACACAGACACAGATGTGAATTTAGATTCATTGCAACATATGGTTCAAGGCTTGATGGGGTTGCAGGTGGGGCCATTTGTGGGGGACAGTTCCTGTTTTGAGGAGTCCCTGGGCTTGGATATAGTAGCTGTGTCCGACCTGCTTCTGTGGGCTAGGCTCTCCAAGCCAAATAAAGTGGGTTTGCTCCAGCCTTTTGCCTTCTATTATGCCTCTGGCTGCTTCTCATGCTGTTGGGCAGTTCCCAGTGTTAGTGAGAAACTGCTCAGTGACACTGGTTAAGGAACAACAGGGCAGACTTCCTCCAGCAGCATTGAGCTGGCTGTGTGGCCACATCGTGGAGATCAGGCTCTGCTTTAAACCCAGTGTGGGAGTGGAAACCTCTAGCCCACTGCAGGGTGGGTCTGTGTGTAGGAAGTGAGGGGCTCTGGCTGAACCCAGTGAACAGGATTCTTGCTGAAGGTGCCAGGGGGCCAGACACCAGCTGGGGTGGGGTGGTGGTGGTGAGGAACTGACTGATAAGTGAGGGGGGTTGAATATCAAGGGTTGTGGGTGGGAGGATTTCATTATGAATTTTGGGGGAGATACCTTCTGTCTGTAGAGGAAACCAAAAAGACTCAAAGCCTTAGGAAGTGATGCTTCAACTGGGTGGGGGGGTTGCTGTTGTTTTTTGTGGTACTGGAGATTGAACCTGGGGCTTGTGCACTGAACTACATCTGCAGAACCCCAAGAATATGAAAAAAAATTTTTTCTTTTCTTTTTTCCTCTTTCTCCTTTTTCTCTTTCTTTCACTTTGCCTTTGTCTTTGTCTTTGTCTTTGTCTTTGTCTTTGTTTTTCTCTTTCTGTTTTGCTTTCCACTTTGGCTGCTTTCTCTTTCTCTGAAACAGGATCTCACTATATAGCCCAGGCTGACCTTGAACTCACTAGCCCAAGCTGCCAGTTCAACTCAAAGTGATATTCCTGTCTCAGGCTTCTGAGTGCTGGGATTACAGGCCTGCACCACTATGCCTGACATATTTCTGAGACAGGGTCTTACTGAGTTGCCCAGGGCTTGAGCTTGTGACTCTCCTGCCTCAGTCTCCTAGAGTACTCATTAGATTTTTGAGCAATGAACATTGCACTTTGATGATTGATGGCTCAACCCTGTTATAATGGGGGAGGCCAGAAAGCAGCTGTCTGACCCCTACTTCCCAGCCTCTGCTGGTGGGTGTAGAGGGGTATCTCATTGTGCAGACTTCATCAGATGCAGGGCACAGTGATGCAGCAGTTTTTCCCACCTCTCAGGTCCACAGTGGGTGCACCATTGTAGGCGATGGCAGGCAGGATGGCAGCCAGCGCCCTTCTCTGGAGAGGTGGAGGTGAAGTGGGGTTAACACCTGGATTCCTCAGCTCTGGAAGAGTGTGTGAGCTGGATGCACACAGCAAAGCAAGGTTTCTGGACACCACAAAAGTTGTGACAACAGGGCCAGTGTAAATGTGGGCAGACACAAGTCCTTGATTGGACGGGATACCTCAAACATAAAACAATGCAACCCCATGCTTGTGTGGGCACAAGTTTGGGGAGCGGGAAGAATGAAGGGAATCACAGTACAAGAAGGAAACAGAAGCTGCATAGTAGGAAAAGGCTGGGGCTGTCTCAGCTCAGGCTGCCTTCTTATAGAGGATAACCAGGTCCTAGGGCAGGAGTGACCGGCGAGCAGGCCCCACCCTAACTGATGACCAGGATGTCCCTTCCTGGACCTCCAGCGTGGGGGGCTCAAGGCACCGCCCTCCACGTGCTCCCCAGCGCTGAAGCTACATGAACTCCCAAGCTGCCGGAATAGGCTTTCTTTCTCAGCACAGCCCGTCCCTCTGGGGCAGCCCTCCCGGTTGTCTCAACAGTGGGTTGAGGGCACTTCTCACTCCCTGTGGACGTGGCACAGAGCAGGTTTGGCATCCACTTCCATTGAGACCCCTAGGAGGTAATGCATTCAAGTCCCCTTCCCTAACTGCCTGCTTCAGGTGCCAAGGGTCCTCCGAGGCTAGAGGGAATGGAAGTCCCCACCCTTGTCCTCACCTAAAAAGCAGGCTAAGCCAAAACTGCAGCTTCCAACCTGCAGAGGTGACGGGGACAAGAACACTGCTGTCTTCCAGCAGGGCTTGCCAGGGTACGCAGGACAGAATGAAAATGAGGGTGACTTTCCAAATCTTATCTGATTGGACAAAGCGTTCCGCGGAGCAGCCAATGATAATCTTGGGCTACAGAGCACCTTCGGCCTTTTGAAGGTGCAGTATCTGCTGCTCTGTAAAAAGGCTTTGTGGAGCATCCTGTTGCGATGTGAACCCAGATTCTCACAAACCCAATCCTAGCTCTCCCCTTCCTTCACCGTGCCGGCTGTAGCTCTCACAGAAGCAGGGTGCCTGGAAGGGACAGGCTTGATCATCGCGCATGAGGCTGCAGTACTTGATGACCTAGCGAGTGCAGGTGGTTTGAACTTCTTATGCTACCTGCAGCAGGCCACCCACCCACAATGGATGAGGAAGTTGCAGAGTGTGTGGCAGTGCTGTCCAACGTCCCGGCCACCGCAGAAAACCCCCCACAAATCCTAGCCAGGCAGTTGAGGCCTGGGGCCCTTTGATGGGTACTAAATAAATAATCAAGAGAGGAGCTGCTGATATGCCTCATTTCTTCTCCCCCAGTCCCTGTGTCACTGTGCAACTAATATCCCAGTGTGGAGCTTGCCTTGGTTTTTAGGGACAAAAGAGGGTACCTCCATTGGTGGAAGTTGGTTGTCTGAATCTGTGCCGCAGTCATAAGTTATGTTGCACACCCGCTATCTTTTAGCCTAACAATGTTGGTGGACAGGCGTGAGTCCTTGTGGAATGAATTTCTCCAGCTGAGGGAATCATCTCCAGAGTGGAAGTCATCTCCTGGGGGAAGCACACACGATCCTATCAGCGTGTTAGCCACCTGGGGAAGTTACCAATACCAGGAATTCAGCCAGCCTACAGAAGAAGGGCTAAGTACTTGATTCTGCTGGGTCCAACTTTCTTTGTTTACTTAGTCCTTTCCACTAGTTTCTTTCAATCCCTCCCACTAGATAATATAAAACTTGCTAACTGACCTCGTTTCCCTATGATGTGGTATAAATTATACAACTAGAAATCCTGACCTAATAGCACTCTCAGCCCTTCAGAGAGCCTGTGCCCTGAATAAAGTCAGTTTCCATGTATGAGTGAGATTATGGTTACTTGCCTTTCTGTGTCTGGTTTATAGATCTTAACACAGTGCCCTCCAAATTTATCCAGATGGCATTTTCCTTTTTATGGCTAATTAGTCATGTATGGCTTTTTATCTAGCTGCTGTTTAGGTCCTGGTTTTGGTGCCTACAGTTGTTATCCATGATAATTGTGATACTGTGAAATATGTTTGGTTTTTGTTCTAGTTTCTTACAACTCCTAACAATTCCAGGAATCTTGAGTGATTCTGTTTTGTGTGCTAATGAGCCTACCCCTGGCCAGCAGCCCTGGGTAACTTCAACACAGGCTGACATGGAAAGACCCAGGCAGGGTCCCAGGGCTGGGACTCCCAGCCCTGCCTGGCCTCTAAGAGGGCAGAGGGACCAGAGACTCACTCAGTCCTGCCCATGTCATGAAGCCTCCATAACCCCAAGGCCAGGACTCAGAGGGCTTCCTGGGATCTGCAGATGGGCAGGGCGGGGCCCAGGGAGGGCAGGAAACCCAGCCTCCCCATACCTGCCCCATGCACCCTTCATCTGCAGCCTGGTGCCATCCTGATGAGAAACTAGGAAGTGAGCCAGTGTTCTTAGCCCTGTGAGCTGGGGAGCAAGTCCATCCATCCCGAGGACTGTGGAGAGGACCCTGCTTTATAGCCAGTGGAATGGGGTCAGAATCCCAGGTGAGACAGCCTGGGCTGGTGGGGGCCACAGTGGAATGGAGCCCTGCCTGTGGGCAATGCTGTTTATAGACAAGCAGTGTCAGGCTGAGTTGGATTAAAGCACACCCACTGGTGACCCCTGCAGAATTGCTTGCTTGCTGGTGGGGAGAAATCCTTCCATCTTTGGGCACACAGAAATCTCTAGTGTTGATTGCTGTGGTGTAAGAGGTATGAGAAGCAGGCAGTTTGCTTTTCCATATAATAGCATGGTAGTATTCACCTTTCATGTGAGTTATTCATTGTTACTAGAACACGTTGCGCTTTATACTTTTCAGTGGTAGTCTCTGAAGTGACATTTTCACCTATTTTGCAGAAATCTCACAATGCACTGATTCCAACCAAAATCACTTGATGCAGATGCACTGGGGCTCAGAGCTTGCAACAACAGAGATTGAACCTGAGACTGTGTGGGTCCACTTCTGAGAGTCTTCCCCTGGGGTTAAGGACCAGGTACTTCAGATGCTTTGATGCTTCCATTGACCTTTCCACTGCTTTACATGCTAGGGCAGCAGGGATGCTGGCCCAATTTTCATGATGGAGTCCTGAGATTGTGGGTTAAGTAGCCCAGCACTGAAGCCAACCCTGGGGTTCTGGCCTTCTGAATAGGAACAACCCCTGCCAGCTCTGGGCTGTGATGATGGGTGAACCCTCCTCACAGACTCTGCCATCAAGGGATTTCCTTTCCAGCCAGCCTGGTTTCCTTTGGCTGAGCAACCCCCCAAGCACAGTTATTTAACCCAAATTGATTCAAGCATGTTTGAACTCACAAGGGGGAATAACTGCATTTTTATTTTCAGTAACTAGATATAATTCAGTATTCCCTCCCACCTGAATACAGGCAACAAACCATAGAAGTATTGATAGAACTATTATCTCTGCAGCCAACACAAATCACAAATACTGTTAAGTGATAGCATTTGTCGGTATCTCATTTATGATTATCATTACTGTAGAATTGTGGCAAAGATCAGTTGTTATTCAGTAATAGAGAAGCACAGTGTTTGTTACATTTCATGCTTAAAATATTTTGATGATTGTATTTTAATAAGCTGGAACCTTTTTAGTGCCATGTCTTAAAAACAACTTTGCTTAAAACAGCATTCTTATATCCTGCGCTGTCAGAGGGATGGCTCCAGTCACTGGGTTCAGTGGAAGTCCTTGCAGGTCCTGGTATTGATTTTTCTGTTATACTAACAGCTATAAAAAGTGAAACAAACAAAACTGTCCCTTGCACCTGTTAATTCCTACCACCTCCCAGTGTGGCCCAAGGAAAATCAGAATCACCTGCATCCCTGGACAACAGGAATGGAGGCATTTCAGCCTGCCCCTCCCACTTTTTTTTTTTTTGGTATCGGGGATCAAACTCATGACCTTGGACTTGCCAGGCAGTCTTATACCACTGAACTAAATCCCCAGCTTTTTTTCCCCCCTCCCTCTTATTTTATTTTTTTGGTACTGGGGATTGAACTCTTGACTGTGCGCTTGTAAGGCAGGCACTTATGCCATTGAGCTAAATCCCCAGGCCCCCCTCCCTCTTATTTTAATACCATTCTGTAAACCAAGTTTGAGAAGCACTTGAAAAACTCAGCCAGTATGAGAACTTCAAGGCCCCATGCTCTCCATTGGAAGGCCCCTTCCTGCAATTACAGGCAGAACATCCACAGCCAGAGGCTGCAGCTGTGACCACTCCCAACTGGCAGGGCCCCAGTGGGCCTTTCCAGATCTTAGGGTTGCACTATCCTGCACCTGGGTGCCTTGGGTGGGGGACCAGATGTGAGGAGACCAGGACACCCCATGTCTGGCCCCATAGGGCACTTCCACAAACTGCCAGCAAACCCAAGCCCAGAACCCAAGAAGGAACATACAAAGGACTAGGTCACTGTACATTTTGAGCAACTCTTGGACCAACCTAAGCACTACAAACATAAAGTCCAAATGCCTGGCCCTACACAGCTCTCTGGATTAGGGCCCTCTGGCTTAAAAAGATGCATTCTTTGCTATTCCATTTACAATTTATATCCAGAGTTAGGAAAACACAAAAGTGCCACAGCTTGTTAATAGTGATGTTTGCCTCTCTGAGGGTTTCTGAGTATGGCCTCTCTTGCAGGTCCTGGCAGTGTTCTGAAACACTAAACTGCTGATTTCATTTTTCCATGTCAATTGTGTTATAATTCATTTTGAGAATAATTTAATTTTAGGTTATTTTATTGATAAAAGCAAATCATATACCCCCAAATTGGTGACCTCAGAATAAACAGCCTAGAGAATGAATATAGATTGAAAGAAATGAAAATGACATCAGCGACTTATATTTTAACATTAGTTTTTAATTTTACAATGAATAATACTCTTCTTTCTATGATACATCATCTTTCATTAACAGAAAAGTTTCTAAAATTCAGCCAGCTACTGACACCTCCTGCATTCTTTTTTCTTTTTATTTAGTGTCTCATTGGAATATTTAATCTGTGTTCCCATCAGATTCCTTGCAGGTTTGAGTTTTTTTTTTTAATTAAGTTTATCAGTACATTCTTTACATACACTTCCTTCCCCTTCCTCACTGAGCTTACTGTCCTTTTCCCCTGGACATTATGACTCTTTTCAAACCTTGCTTGCAGTAACCGGTAGCCACAAAAGTTAGGGACATGGAGAGATACCACAGATATCTGCTGAGGGGCCAGAAGCCAGAGGACTTTAAATAAATGCCTCATAAAATATTGGGTAAATGGTGTTCACTTCTTACTTTCTCCTGTCAATGCTAAATCCGAACACTGACATGGTTAAGGACAGTTTTTAACCAGGAGCGTAAGAGATGTGACTGAAAAATATGGTTAATTTTAAATTTAAAAATTATTACGGTAAAAGACATATTGCCATGAATCCCTTTCAAAATCCTCCCTCTTACTTCAAGCACATTATCCATCATCCTTCCTGCTTCCTGAAGCAGCTCTGGCGTCCTCTTTTGTGTCTTTAGTTATACTATTGTGGTTGCCTTGGAGTCCTGAATAGATTGAGAATGCTTACCTTTCATGATCATTTTGATTTTGTGTAACAGCTAGAAGTTGCATGATGCCAGATCAGAAGAATAAGGTGGATGAGGACACAGTGTCATGTTTTTAGGAGCTGCCTTTATGTTGGATGGTGCTTGCAGCAGCACCCTCTATATATTTTTCATCATACTTGTAAAGACACTCAGGGAAAAGGATTTCTAGAACTGATTCAGAAAGTGACAGGAAAGGCTTTTCCTGAAGGATACCTCAAGCTTTTTGCCATTAAGGAACCATCATGAGTGTCCAGAGTTAGCCAGTCTTGGGGTTGCACCTCTCAAGGGAACTGGTACACAGTTCAGTATACCAGTGAGGGATGCCAGAGTAGGACATTGGTGCCATCATTGGTCAGAGGCTGTCAGGGGGGTCGGTGTCTCCTCCTGCTGTGAGGGCCTGGCAGCCCTGACCTGACCGCCAGGAGCCTGGCTGAGGAGTCCCTTGAGCAGGGGAGACTCTTCCAGGACTGAGGTTACCTGCAGTGAGTATAGGTGTCTGGAGGCATCCTGTTGCTGAAGAGGAGCAACATGGGCCAGCAGGGCCTGTGCACTCCCAGAGGGCTCTGTGTCTGTCTGTGCCCTGCCAGGCAGGATGTGGGTGAAGAAGGGACAGATCTTGGGATGTGTGTGCTTATTTTATCCAGTCACCCATCAAAAGACACCTAGGTCATTTTTGTGTCTTGTCTAGTATAAACAGTGCTAAAGTGAACATGGGTGTGTCAATATGCTGATTATTTCCTCTGAATTATACCTGTTGGGACTGCTGGATCATATGGTAGCTCCATATTTAACTTTTTGAGGAACCTTCCTTCTGTTTTCTGTAAAGGCTGAACTAATTCCCATCCCCACCACACTGTTGAGTTTGCTCTTGTCTTTTGGTAAAGGCCAACCTAACAGATGCCAAGTGATAGCACCAGCACCTAATGATTAATGATACTTTCATGCATCTGTTGGCATCAGAGGAATGTCTATTTAAGCCCTTACCTTGTTTTAAAATCAGATATTATTATTGTTGTTGTTATAGTTGGATATTACAGTTGAGTTTTTATTTGGCTTTAACAAAAATCTTGTTATCTACTACCACTTGGATGAATGTGGTGAGCACTGTGCTGAGTGAAATAAGCCAGACACAGAGACACAAATACTTTATGATCCTACTTATAAGCAGTCAAAGTCATAGCAGGAGAGAGCCAACAAGTGATTTCTATGGCTGAGAGTGGGGAACGAGAGGGTCATGGTACAGAGCTTGGCTGCACAGCATGAGACTGACAGCAGCGGTCCTGGCCTTCTACTTCAAGTTGCTCATCAGCAGACTTGAATGTTCTGATACAAAAATTAAAATAATTTCCTGGTAATAAAAGAGGTAAGAGGAGAATTTTTTGGTATTATTTGTTTGTCTATGTTTGCTATACAGAATTCTTGCATTCCCTTTGGGGAATTGGTACAAAGATGTAAATCATATCTTGGTCATTTGTCATCTCCCTACTCACCCCTCTCACCTTTCCCCTGATCCCCTGCCCCATCTCCGAAAAGTGTGCCTGTCTGCTTCTTACCATCTCTTCTTTGCTCTACTCTTTGTTTGTATTTTGGGATTCTTATTCAAGAGAAATCATGCAATATTTAGTTTTCTGTATTGTGAACAGGTAAGAAGGGTTACTATGTAGATAAGCCACATAGAAAACAGATAAAGTGATAGTTTTATCAGGATCAGAACTTCCTGGAATGCATAGGCCAAGGAGCCATCAGCCACATTGTGGAAGGAGATCTCCCCTGCATCGCAGTCTAGAAAAATGCCTACCCTGTAGAGGGGCAGTGATGGAGAGAGGTGAGTCCTGGGGTAGGAGAGGACCTGGAATTTCTTCTTGTAAACAACAAATTAAAGGGACCTCTTTTTCTAAATTAAGAACAATAATGAGTGGAACCCAAACTAAACCAAAACAAACTGTAGAGGACAGTCAGTGCCTGCCTAGGGTGGAAGTCAGGGGCAGGGATCAAATTCTGACAGATTTCAGGGACTCTTTAGTTAGAAAATGTCCAAGCTCTTGGTGGCGTCACTACATGACTGTATTTGATGACCCCAAGTCATCAAACTGTACCTTTAAAACTAGCAAATTCATTTCATGTAAATATTACACTAATAAACAAGAGAGGATAAAATACTTTAGAACTATATCACCTTAAGGATGCAGTAAGCTTTGGAGAAAAGGAGGCTGAGACTGGAGGATGAGTTCAGCCTTCCTTTTCAACTTAGCGACTTAGCAAGATCCTGTCTTAAAAAGCGCTTGGGATGTAGCTCAGCAAAAAAGCCCTGGGCTCACCCTGTAGCAAGGGCTTTTCTCTCTAATCTTCTTCTATATCTCCATGCAAATCCCAGCTTTTCTCTAAAATTCAGATCAGGGCCACCTGTTTCAATGGTATTTTCCTGGCCACTCTACTCACCAACCACATTTTAATGCTGAGCCTGGAACTCTAGGACTTCCTCATTTTTGCATGCAACATCAAGAGGTTCCTACATGGTCCTTGTTCTTCCTGACCTGGGGAGAGGTGTGACAGTGTCATGTAGCCCCACACTGGCTGCAGTGGACTGAGTGAGGGCTCCCAAAATACGTCCAAGTCCCAATGCTGGCACCTGTAAATGGGACGTCTTTGAAAAACACGTCTTTGCAGACATAATTAAGGTGTGACTCTCAAGATGAGTTCATCCTGCCTTAGGATAGGCTTGGAACCCAATGATGTGTCCTTTTAAGAGAAAGGTTAGAGAGAGTTGAAGCCCAGAGACAGGCAGAGGACAGAGATTTGATGCTACTACATGCCTAGTCTGTTCTCTCTGTTGAACAGCTGGTATGGTTTCTGTCCTGACTGAGTTTTGACCAATGTCAAAGCTAAGCATGGGAATCATGGGATCTTTGGTTTGTCTTCTGCATGGCTTGTACTAACCTGTCACTGCAAGGGAGGGACAGAAAAGGATTAGAGGTTGACTGGATTACTGATTGTTGGGAGGAGTAGGGGGAGAACAAAGAGGAGGGGCAAGAGAAGAATGATGGGGAGGAGGGAAAGAGGAAGAAGGGAAGGGAGAAAGAGAAAGCAAGAAGAAGAGGGAGAGGAGAAGGAGAGAAGCCTTTCTTGCTTGGCTTGCAGATGGCCCTTCTCTGAGTCCTCTCAAGATCTTCTATGTTTATTATATGCCCTGATCTCTTCTTCTTAAGAAGATACAACACCTGTGTGGCTAACGTCCACCCAAATGACCTAATTTTACATCAGTCACCTCTTTAAAGGCTCATTCTTCAAGAGCAGCCACTTTCTGATGCTCTGGGGGTCAGGACTTCAGTGTGTAGATTTGAGAGGAGAGATACAATTCATCTCCTGAGATGTTAACATTATTTTACATAAAGCTATAGTAACCATCACCAGAGGCAAGAGCAAGGAGAATGTGGATGCCGCTGTCTACCTAACAGATGCCTAGGAATCCCTGGAGAAATTCAGAGGCTTGGGCAGGAGTTCTGATGGCTTCCTACATCTCTCTCACCACTGAGCAAATGGTCAGGGGCATAGGGTCATGGGTCCAGAGGCAGAGGAATGGCTGCAAGGGACCAGAAAAAGTCACTTCATGGAATGCATAGACCAAGGAGCCATCAGCCACATTGTGGAAGGAGATCTCCCCTGCATCGCAGTCTAGAAAAATGCCTACCCTGTGGAGGGGCTGTGATGGAGAGAGGTGAGTCCTGGGGTAGGAGAGGGCCTGGAATTTCTTCTTGTAAAGCTCCACTGCCCAGAGGCCATGCTGGGGGGCCTTAGGAACCCTACCCTCCCTACTTACACTCTCCAGACACACACCCAGAATCCAGGCCTTCCGGTCTCCCACCTTGACCTCCCAATAATACTTTCCAGCCCAGAACCGCTCTTGGGCCAGGATGCAGGGATCCTGTTCAAATCTCTTAGAGCTAGGGGGTAGGTCCTGGTCGAAGAGCAGCCGTCGTCGTACACTTTTCTGATCCTCAGACACAATGAGTTTGGGACTTGCGGTGTCGGGGTCCAGGGATGGGCTCACTGTGAAAATAAAGGGGCTTAGATACTGACCTTGTGCTCCCACATCCCCAAATGTGTTCCCTTCATCTCTGGGCTGCTTTTGCTGTCCCATGTCCTGTACCAGGGGCCCATTCCACCAGCCTGTGCCCAGTATGGGGACACGCAGGCAGGAGGCTGGAAGGTCCTAGAGAGGTGCGAGTATGATGGCAGGCATACCCAGGTCATCTTCCAGTGCGCCAGTATGTGTACACTGAGCTTGCTCAGGGTCTCTTGAGCACTGTGTGTAAAAGAGACAGAGACACAGAAACAGGGAGAGACCTAGACTGAGACAGACAGAGAGAGAGACTAAGAGACAGTGTCAGATAAATGAAGCAGAGAGATGGTGAGATAGAGACAGACTGAGAGGAGCAGATACTGTCTCAGAGACAGAGACAGAAAGTAACAGTGATACAGAGATGGAGATAGACACAGAGAGATAGAGATTGAGATAGATATAGACAGAAAGATACAGAGACTGAGACAAACAAATACAGAGAGAAAAGACAGATAAATATAAGAGACAGAGATACATAGCAAGATGGAGAGACAGACACAGGGACACACAGAAAGAGAAAGATAGAGAAATACAGAGATAGAGTGAGACAGAAAGACAGTGAGAGACAGAGACAGACAAAGATTAAAACAGAGACAGAGCTAGAGATGCACAGTGAATGACAAAGAGAAAGGTCAGAGGCAGTTGAAGAGATAATGAGAGGTGGGACTGCCAGGGTGGCATGGGCATAGCCTGCCATGGTATCAGTGTGGTCAACAGCTGTATTTGGCTGTCGACTTCCACCACAGGTCCAGGAGGAGTTCACCTGCCCAGGTGCTGAGATATCTTCCAGAAGACTGTTTTCTCTCCTTCAGTTCCTCTTTATTCCTGTCTTGCTATATGATCTACACATACTCCTGCTATGATGCTGCCCCCATGATGGCCTCACCAGAGGACAAACTGATGGGACCACCTGATCCTGAACTTTCAGTCTCCAGAACCAGGAACTAAAGAAAACTCTTTTCTTCATAAAGTTAGCTTGCCTCAGGAATTTTGTTATAATAATGGGAAAAGAACTAGTACAGTGCTCATACTCAGCTTTGTTCATTTCCAACAGGGAGATACACAATCTATCAGGATTATCCAGTGCATAGCTAACCAAGGGACCCTCAAAAATGAACATTTTCACTGATGGTTTGTAATCAGGCTGTTCTAGAGCTGGGACCCCTACTAGCCTTTCTATTCCTGCTAGGTTTAAGGAAACAGATGGAGCCTTGGCTCAGGGCTTGGCATGCAGGTCCATGGTCTGAGAGGGTAGAGCTTCCTACTCACCATGGAGAGGTGCTGCCCTTGCCATGCTGGCTTGCTGGTTCCGCTCCTCTCCTCCTCTGTCTGTCTCTTCCTCCAGCTGTGTCCTGTGTGCTTCCCTTTGACGTGTCCCGAAGAGGCAGATGATTCCGGCCATCACGAATCCCATGGCAAGGAGGGAAAGAGGCAGGGCTAGTCTCCATTTCATGATCTGAGACCCCCTGGTGAGGGGTGCTGGGGGATTTCAGGGGTCAAGATTAGCAGGGGAGAGAGCATCTTTGTTCTCAGGGTTCACATGCTACAGGGTTCATAGGTTGAGGGACTTGATGTCACAAACTATGCTGAAAGAATTAAGGAAAATGCATATTTTTGTATATATGATGCAAGAGACTGAACATTTATGTCCCCCAATTTCCTGTGCTAAATCCCCTCTACCCTGTGATGTTGTTAGGAGGTGGGGATTTTGAGAGATGATCAGGTCATGAGGACAAAGTTTCATGAATGGGATTATGGCCCTTATAAAAGAGACCCCAGTGCCCACCTTGCCCCTGCACATGTGAGAACACAGCAGGAAGGGTCATCTGTGAACTAGGAAGCTGCCCTTGCCAGAAGCAAAATATGCAAAATCTTAAACTTACATGTACAGCCTCCAGGACTACGAGCAACATATTTCTGTTGTTCATGAGTCACTGAGGTCAGGATACTCAACTGCCATCACTTATGTATGGCCATAACAAATACCCTACCCCTTGTGAACACAGAAGATAGACATCTGCCTACTTGTAGGTAAGCAAAAAGAATGATTAAAACACATAGCAAAATGTTAAAAATGTGGTGAGGCTGAGTAAAGGATAGAGTTCACCATTTATTCTTGCAAATCATCTGCAAATTTCTTTTTTTTTAAAGTATATGTACTGGGCTGGGGATATAGCTCAGCAGCATAAGCGCCTGCCTTGCAAGCATACAGTGGTGAGTTCGATCCCCGGTACTGATAAAAAAAAAAAAAAATTATGTGCTGCTCAAGTGAGCATTTGTCTTTATTTATTTATTATTTTTTACTTGTCTTTTTTTAAACAAAACTTTTAATGAAGAGTTAAATGGACCCTTCAGTAGGTAAATGGATAAATTGTGGTTTGTTAAGACAGTGGAGTATTACTAGCCCTCAAAAGAAATGATTTACATGCCATGAAAAACACAGAAGAACCTTAAATACAAACTACTAAGTGAAAAAAGTTAGTCTGAAGAGTTATATCCTGTATGACCCTAGCTCAGTGACATTGTGGCAATGGCAAAACTGTGGGGACAGTAGTGGTGGTTTGCAGGAGTGAGAGGAAGGGGGGATGACCAGGTGGACCATGGATATAGGACTTTTATACTGGTAAAAGTTATACATGTATGGGGTTGAGGGTATATGGAAAATCTATGTACTTCCTGCTCAAAGTTTTTGTGAACTAAAACTGCTCTAAAATAATTTTTAAAAGACAGAAAAACCTGTAGAAACAATAATGGGGTGTACCTGTTTTGTTTTCGCTGAAATGCAAGGCTCCCCAGGGGAGACTCCTAGCACCCTCATCTCTGTCTCATCAAAGACTGGTGCCTCTCCAGAACTCCTGGCTTGGCTATAGATAGCCACCAGCCACCCCTCTCCTCTCACTCAAGCCCCACAGTTATCACAGAATGTCCCCAAGAACATGGCCATGGAACCTGTACTCTAATTCACAAACAGAACTGAAGAGGATACTCACCAGGCAGATAACTTTTACCCACCCTCCTCTCAAGGAGAAGGGGATTGAAGATGGAGCAAGACAAGCCCTCCATAGCCCCTTCCTGGAGAGCTACCCTGGACACCACAGCCAAGAGGCCGGTGGTGGCTGAGACTGAGAAGTTGGTCTCAGCATGCACTGTCTGTCCTCTGTGGTCTCTCCATTCTATCCCGGGCTCTGGATACCAGCCCTCAGAGGTGCACTGTGCCCAGACACCTCTGTCTGGGGTATGGATCACTTGAATTCTGGGCTCAGAGCCCACCCCTGAGGGAAGAAGTACCAGTTTGAGTCTATGTTGTGACAGCTGCTTCAATAACAACAATAAAGAACCTTGAAGATGTTTGATGGTTATTAGCAAATTTTCATAAACTACCTGTCTTAATACAGTACTCTCTTTTCCTAGATAAAAATGGGACAAAATAAGACAGAAAAGGTTTCAGATTTACTGAATTTCCTATGTTACCTATTTAGCAAGTTCAGGGATATACTTGAGTTGGTCTGACTCAAAGAGAGTCACCTGAAAACTCCCCTACAAACAAAATAAAGCAAACCACAGAAGACAAAAAAAGCAAATCAAAACACCTCTCCACCTCTCTTTCTTGCTCCTCTTGCTTTCCTTTCTTTCTTCTATTCTTATCTCCTCTCCATCTTCTCTCTCCTCCATTTCTGTCTCTTGCTGTCTGTCTCCCTCTCTTGCTCACTTTATTTCTCATTTCTCAGACTCTTTCTGAGCCTCTCACTGTTGCTTGGCCCCTCTTTCCTGTGCAAAGTGTTCTGAGACCGGCAACCACTGCTCACGTGTCAGGCAAGGGGCACAGCTCCTGCGACCTGGCATCAGGATTGACACAGTGGAAGCGCCAGGTAGGCCCAGGTAAAGCAGAAATCCCCGACTTCCCTCACCTGCCACTTGCAGCCACAGCGTGGTGCCTTCGTGGGCCCTGCCCTCTGTGAAAAGGCAGTGGTAGCTGCCATTGTCTGAGGCGATAACCCGGTGGATGCGCACTGCAGCCTCGCCGCTGGCCACACCGAGGTCCACGAAGCTAGTCCGGTTGTGGTACTCAGGCATCTGTTCCTCAGGCTTGTCCTGCCCAGCACAGTGTACGTGCACAGCGGGTGAAGGCTGCTCGCGGAACCAGCGCAGCTCCATGAGGTGCGCACTGATGTTGGGTGACAGCCGGCAGGGTAACTCCGCATCCTCGCCCAACATAGCCAGCACAGGGTGCTCGGGCCCCAGCACCTGGAAGTCAGCCTTCCCTGGGAGTGGGGTAGGGCCCGAAGGGACTACTTACACCTAGTCATCCTCGTCCTGGGGTGCGAGGACCCCTAGGTGCGAGCGGTGGGGGATGGGACAGGGCAGGCAGAGACCCTGGGATCCCTAGGACAGCAAGTTTGGGGATGCAGAGACTCAGGAACTTTCAGGGCCGAAAGCTTGGGGGCATGAGGACTCATTGACCTCTAGAACTGCAGAGGGGGCTCCCTTCGGTTCCTCCCAGGATCCTTAGGATGGGACCCCTGCAGGTTGCTGTGAGGCGGGGACCCTGGGACCCCTACGGCTGCAGGGGTCTCCCTACCGTTTCCCAAAGGAAGGAGCTTGAGGAAGAGCAGGAAGATGAGACTGCTTGGCAGAGAGGCTGCTCCACTCCGTGTCCTTGCCATCCCTACTGGGGACAGACACAAGAGGTAGGCGGACACCAGACGTGGGACAGAAACCACCATGGGTGTGATAAAAATTAAGGAAATATTATCTTGGAAGAGAAAGGCTGCTCCTTCATCACCCCAAGCTATTAATCTTGGAAATGCCTCACTTCTCTGCTATGCCCTCTTGCTTACATAACCCTATGGAGACACCCTCAGATTTGAACTTAGTTTAAATTTTCACCTACTCATTCCAGGATTTTTGCCCAGCCTCTAGCCCTTTATCCCCAGGAACTCTAGGATGTTAACAGAGATCAAAATGATGTCAACAGATTCCCTCAATGTCCCGTTTTCCTGCTTCCCTAAAAGTACAACTACAGTTGTGGGTGGAGGACACAGGTCTTTCCCTGTGGAGAGGGATGGACATCTCACTACACTTTGTCATTTGTGGTGGTCATAATAAACTTGACTTGGAAATAAGGTTTTGGAAACAGACTAGCTAGCCAAGGGAGGGTCTACCTAGGAAACCTCACAGGTGCTAATTATAGTTCTTACCTTTTAGGAAAGCCCTGGGGTCCTCCCTGCCCCTTGGCATGGGGAGACAGTAAAGAAAGCTAAGACCTTGATGAGTGCCATTAAAACAGGAAATACTCACTTAGCTCTGAGTCCAGTTGCCAGCTTCCCAGGAAGATTCTGGTGACTATAAGGGAATCAACTTAGTTTCCTGAAAATTCCAGGCAGACCACACCATCACTGGGTGATGGGAAGTCTAGAGATTTGGGAAAGTAATTCCAACATGCCAGCTTCTGTAGAATCCTCCCATTACTCTTGCAAAAACAACCAACTGTGGTTTTTGGCAATTCAAAAAGAAAAAAAAAAGCATCCTAGGGGGTGGCCAATAATACTGTAGGTGGGAGGTAAACATGCTGGTAGCAGGAGATAAGGAAAGGCCCAAAGGCCACGTATCAGGGCTTATGGTGGGACAGCCTGCTGAGCCAGCATGGGGCTGCCTAGGAGCCCTATGGTGGGGAAATGGGTTGGCAGTACTGGGATCCCAGCCAAATGTAGAAACTGGGGAATTCAGATATGGTTATTTGGTTATGAGAGACTTTCAAATGGGTCAGGGGAGGAAGTTGTCATGATCATGTTAAAATTGCCAAATTCTGGCCTTGTTCCTGGAAGTGTTGTCTCAGGTATTAAGACCATCCCTTTGTTCATTCTTTCCCTATGCCCATGACTGTGAGGTCCTGGGAGTCTGCTTTCTCTGGAAGTCTGAGTGAGATTGCACTTAGAAATTTCACCCCCAAGAAAGGCCCTCATGTTTCCTCTTATTCTTCCTTCTGACTCAGTCAAAGTCAAGAAATGTTCCTGAAGGGTTTTGGTGGGAGAAGAACTATAGAAAAGAGCTACTTGGTCTTCTCTGTGGGTAGAGTGTTTGACTTAACTCAGCAGACAGGTACCAAGGACTCTAACTTGCTCTGGTGTGCATTTCTCTTTATAGAAAGTTTGTTCCCCCTTTTATATACAGACACAAGGATTATGGCTTGCTCATCTATATCATCCTGTAAACTGCTTTAACCAGGCAACTCAATCCACTTGTCTTTATGAGTCAGAAGGAGGAGTCAGTTTATAGCAATGTAGAGAGAGCTCCTTATAATCACTGTGGAAAACAGTAGAGAACTCCTCAAAAGCTAAAAGACTATATGGCCCAGCCATTTCACTACAGGGAACACTGTGGAAGTGCAATCAGTATGTTGAGAAATATCTGTACTTCTATGTTCACTGCAGTACTATTTGCAGTAGCCAATAAATAGAACCAACCTGAGTACCCACCAACAGAGAAGTGGATGAAGAAAGTATGGCATCTACATACAACAGAGTACCATTCAGCCATAAAAGGAATGAAGTCCTGTCATTTATGCATCATGAATGGAATTGGAGATTGTTAAGTGAAGTCGATCAGGCACTGCCAGACAAGTAATACAGGATCTCTCATGTGTGAGATCTGAAAGTTGGTCTCATGGATGTTGAAAGAATAATGGTGTTACCAGAGGCTGGGGGGAGTTGGAGAGAAGGCTGGGGAGAAGCTGACCAAAAGGCATGAGGTTGGTTAGCCAGGAGCAAGAAATTGTGGTGTGCTATTGCACAGCATATCTGCATCAGCTGTAGACAAAGATTTCGTACTGTATGTCTGCATAAGCTAGATGAAAAGATATGGTGAATGTGTGAGAAAATTAGTATGTTTACCTTGATTTAAATTTAATGCAATGTGTCCATATGTCAAAACATCACATAAATGTGTGTACTATAATTTTATGCATCAATTAAAAGTAAATTTAAATCTAAAAACCATAGATAGCTCAGAAGATCAGTAGAGAAAATTGTAATAAAAGCAGAGTGTGAATGATAATAAAAAGCATGAGTATGAGAAGAAGCTGGCAATCTTTATGTATGTGTTACAAGGGCATCTAAAGGACATGTGGAGTCCCAGATGGTGGATGTGTCACATGATGAGGTAGTGGTCCTCAGTCCTGAGCATCCAGGGCCTCCAGACTGGCCACAATTCAGCTTCACTTGCCTCAGATATGATGTCCAAGGTCCAAGGCAAGGAGACCACACACAAAGCCCACATGCTGCAGAAAGAGAGAGAGGGAGACAAAGGGAGAGAGAGGGAGGGAGGGAGGGAGGGAGGGAGGGAGGGAGGGAGAGAGAGAGAGACTGATTTATGGTGTGAGGGCCTGGCGAGGTAGAGGGGGAGGTAGGCATGCAGATGCAGCTGTTAGTGATTTGTCAGATTCATTTTAGGATGCTGGGCATATTGAAATCAGTAAAGGGGGTGGTTGTGAACCACTGTGAATATTTAAAGCCAAACAATGGTACAATTTTTAAAATGGTTAATTTTATACTATGTAAGTCTCACTTTAATTAATAACAAGAAAAATAAAACAGAATAAGCAAAACAAAACAAGTGCATGCCCACTGCCTAGTGAATAAGTAGTTAAAGAAAAACCAAAAAATCCCCAAACAGCTGCATTACTTTACTGAATACAGAGCTATGGTTCTTGTTGCCCCCTGCAGGAAAATATGCATCTGTGCACATGCTACTATCCCTGGTCTCCCAGAGCCCAACCCAGGTCAAGCAGCGTGGTGTTCTGAATCCCATGGGGATTTCCCCACTCCTTTCACACTGGTTTTGCTCCACTGATGAGTAGGGTTTGGTGGTCTTTTCTCCTCACGTTCCACAAAAAACCCCATGACATTTCCCATGCAGGTCTTCTCAGTCCTGCTTCTCTGGGGAAGAGCTCTCCTTTGTGTCCCCTGTCTGGGACACCTCCCCTCCTTCCCTTGTAGCTCGCATTCACTCTTGCCTCAGGTAGCCCTGGTCTACAGCAGCATGCCTATTGCCATTCCTGGTGTGTGCAGTGATTTCCACTCCAGTTCAGAGGACAAACTGCCCCTCTTTGGAGTCTCTTCCCTTTTTTCAGGTGCTCCAGTCTCTGATGTAAATCACATGTCCTCTCAGTGTAAAAGGGCTGTGTGCAGGTGCCTCAGGGGAATGACACTGTGTAGGAGCAGCAGGCTGTGTAGGGTACAGGACTGGGCTGTGGGAGGAGCTAGATCTGGGAGGAGGGGGCAAGTGCATCAGAAGGTGGAGCAGGCAGATGTACTGGGCAGAAAGATAATCAAAACCAGTCAATAAAGGGGTTGAGTAATTTTTCACCTAGACAGAAGTTATTTATTTAAAACAGGTCTTTGTGTCAGGCATCAGAATGTTTTTTGAATGCACTAAGGAATAAAGTGAACAAAAATACGTCTGAATCAGAAGTATACATCCTTCACCCCCTCCCTATACATCCTCCATCCCCTCCCTATTCCTCTCTTCTTCCTCAATCTTTTCGTTCTCCTCCTCTCCTTTTTTTTTTTTTCTTGGTACTGGGGATCGAACTCATCACCTCAAGCTTGCAAGGCAGGCGTTTATGCCACTGAGCTAAATCCCCAACCCCCTTTTTTGTTTTGGTGCTGGGGACCAAACTCATGACCTTGCACTTGCAAGGCAGGCAATTATGCCACTGAGCTAAATCCCTGGCTCTGCTCCTCTCCTTCTAACAGCTCTTTAGTAGATAACTCACATCACACAACTCACTCATTTGAGAGCTTTTGATACATTCAGTGTTATGCAGTGTTGGGGGAGAAAGGGTTTGGAAGATTGCACAGGGCATGCCATAAGGAAGGCCTGGCCTGGACAAGGTTTGGAGCATGCATAATACCTGCTTGCTGTAACTCAGACCAGCTGCTTACATTTGCAAAGGCGGAGGTTGAGAACAAAATGGACTGGTTTCTCATGCAATGTTGCTATTCATTTAAGATTGCTTTCCACTGCTTTTGGACTCCTTCTGGTGTTTTGGTGAACTCTGGTGTTCTTCCAGGGGGAGAAACAGAGTGAGAGTAGCTGCTTCAGACTCAGAGATGGCAGGGATTTGAGGTACAGGTAGTAGGCCAAGCCCAAGATGTGACTGTCATGGGAGAGAGAAATCAGCATCTCTCTTTCTGAGCCCACTCTGTAGCACGTGTACCTCAGCAGAACTCTGAACCCACAGCGTGAAAAGGGCTGACACTGCTTGCTTCGCCATGACAGGTACACTAGCAGACTTACACTAGCAGACTAACTAAGCAGCCAAATCCAGTTGGTTCCTGAGCATGTTTTTCCTTTGGTCAAGGTCTTGTCTTTGCAAATTTGAAAAATAAAACATACTACAGAGTTTTACGTTATAAACATTGAACTTATTAATCAGGAGCCAGCTGTAATAAAAGCTAGTCCACTTCACACATTATTTACCAGAATTTATTAAACAAAAGAATTGTGACAGTGTAGAATTTATAGTATGTTCTATAAGAACTTGTGTGGTCTCTGATATATTTCAAAATAACACCAAAAGAGGAGTACAGAAGTTCACAGCACATAGAAATGATGAATGTTTGAGATGAAAACACGTATTACCTTAATTTGATCATTATGCATTGTATGTATTTATTAAATTATTATACTGTGCCCATAAATGTGTATGAATGTTTTGCTTAATAAAATAATAAAGCAAAAAGGTGAAAAATTTGATATAAGAATGATGTATGTTTCAGGAACTTTTCAAAATCAAAATCAATTTAATTTTTTCCATCACTACTATCACTTAATAACTTAATATTTCTTCAGTTGTAACAAATATTATATATTAAATTCAGACAGATAAGTTCTCAGTTTTACTCAGTGCAACATGGAAACTTCACAGGTCTTTATGGCTGTGAAACTCAGGCATTAGCTTGGGTGGACATAAGACTGCCTTTACTAGCACTATTCTAACCTTGGGCAACATACAAGACCCCATTATCTGGGAGTAGGAAATGGATCCTACTTATAGTAAGCGTAAGACTTTGTCCTGGGCTGGTGAAACATACCACTGGAATATCCTAATTTCTGTTATCCCTAAGCCTATCTATGAGTAGAGCCTCTGAAACAGTCCTAATGCAGAGGAAGACATGTGGACCCAATTTATTGGGCTTTTGTTGCAGCTAGCATCATCTGTGGATGGTTGTGGCCATCTTGTGCCACAAGTGCACCTCACCATAACAGTGCTTTCCTGGTCCTACCTCAAGAATTGTGCTTGTCTTAGTGGGCTGTGAGTTCAGGGCATGGCACAGATTGGTGACATTGCTGACCACTGGTGTGACAAAGGAGACTGGGGCTAGTTCATTTGTGGCAATTTTGTCCAGACCCAAGCAGAATCACATATGGCTTGACAACACTGTGGATGGGGCATCTGGCCTACACCGGCCCTAGAAAAAGCCTTGTAAAGACAGGCTATTCTTCCCAGTTCATTTTTAATACCCTGATTTATTTTTAACAAGAAGCCAACAATGTATTTGGGGCATTCCTTGACTTGGAATGTTTTCTAGTACTGAAACAGTGGCAGCACACTACAGTTGACAGTTGATGAACCTGGACTTGAGTGCCATCTAGTGATTTTTTTGAAGGCTCAAAGAAAGCAAGCAGATACTTAGAATTTCTAGAAAGACTGCCACAAACAGAGCCAGATTAGGGAGACTGGAATAAATAAATATCTAATCCTTCAATCCCCAGATAATATAACATGCCAGTGAACATCAAGATTTTAGCCAATCATGACTCTACCTAATAAGTTTCAGACACTGATCAGACAATAATCAGTATGGGAAAACTCTTTAAAACAGTTGTTTTAAGTAAACTCAGTGAGTTTGAAGGACACACACACACACACAGTACTCAGAGACATTTAACAAAAATAAGAAAAAAATTTGATAAAAATCAAAAGACATTCTTGACCTGAAAAGTAAACTAAACAAAATTAAAAATGTGATGTAAGGTATCAATAGCATGATAGACCACACAGAAGAAGAAAATTAGTGAGCTCAAAGATAGGCTGTTTGAAAATACATTTAGAGGAGATAAAAAAGAATAAAAAGGGATGAAGAAAGCTTATGGGAACTTTAGGGCAATATTAAAACAGCAAATATTCAAGTTATAAAGGTTCAAGTACTTAACACTAAAGGGATACAAAGCTTCTTCAAATAAATAACAGAAAATTAGAAATATAAATATCATTTGATCAAGCTGTACCACTCTGGGAAATGTTTTTGAAAGAATTAAAGACAGCATACTATAGTGACACATGTTATAATTACCCCTTTTAAAAAAATTATCCCCCCCCTTTTTTTTTAACCAGTACTGGGGATCAAACTCATGACCATGCACTAGCAAGGCACGTGCTTATGCCACTGAGCTAAATCCCCAGTCCCAGTGACATGTTATAATTGGGCAATTTACAATAACCAAGCTGTGATGTCAGCTTGGATTCCAGTTGAGGGATAAGAGGACAAAGAAAATGGAGTATATATACACACAACAGATGTTTATAAGGAACAATGAAATCATGTCATTTGCAGGAAAAGAGATGGAAAAGAAGAACATCATGTTAAGCAAAATAAACCAGACTCAAAAAGTTAAATATCCAGTGGTTTCTCTTAAGATAAACCTAAAAACAAGCAAACAGATGATGAGAAACTTTTAAAGAGGAGGAAAATTTAGGGAGAAAGAAAACACAGTGGAGAGGGTAGGAAGGAAAGAAACAGAATTGAAAATGATCGAGGTATGTTAAATGCATATACCAATTTCCTAAAATGAACCTCACTCTTGTGTTATTAACATGGTCTAAAAGCCAAAAACAAAACAACCAAAGAAACCAAACACCTTGGCAGCTTGAGACTATTCTCATAAGTTAAATAAACAAGACTCACATTGTTTCTCTAGTGTAAAAAATACTAAAAACTGAAAAAGTAATAAGACCCAAAATGTATAATAGATATTGTAAAAATGAAAGGGAAGGAAAGTGATCTAAAGGATATAACTGTATGTGTAAGTGTGTAAGATAGATGACCATATTACTAAATTTTTTTTGGATCATTGAACAGAATGGTTTGCACTGTCAATGTGTAAGTTTCTATCCATTTATTATGCTTTGATTTTGTAACCTGAGCAACTATTTCTAAGATGACAATATGTAATGTATCAACTAGCAAAAAAAAAAAAAAAAAAAGAAAAGAAACCAAACACATCAAGAAAGTTTGGTTTACCACAATGGTTTTGGGGACTGGTCTCACTTTAGATTCACCTGGAATGCATTTAACAGTGTTTCAGCCTGAGCTTCAGTGCCCAGATTCCAATTTTATTGGTGAGTTGCAACTCAATTTTGGAAGACTTAAAAATTTTCCCAGAATATTTTATGTGCAGCAAGGGATTAGAACTACTGCTTTATGTTCCAGGATGCATTGGCAATATATGATTTCCATGTGTGCTATAGGGATTTGCTCCCTGGCAGCATATCAGTTTGGGGGTCATAAGACAAAGCTTTGCACTGTTGAAATCAAGCTAGACTTTTTCAGTAGATCTATGTTGTTTTGGTTGCTTTCAGAATAGAAGATTTTTTTCCAGGAACAGTAATTTCATTTATTCTGAGTTAAATTTTATAAACAGCCCACAAATTCCAAAGAGGGATGAAAATAATTTGCATGCCTGTGGCAAGCATTATACATGTGTTCAAATTTTTCCTATGATGGGAAATGAAAAATATATTGTTGACCCTCTCTTTTCTAAATTCAGCACTCAGGCATTTCCCCAATTACTTTGAGTCCTTCCTATGTTTCAGAAGCATTCTCTCAAAGAGATTATTTTTAATGATAAAGAGTATAAGATAGACCCAAATCCTATGATTTTGAACAAATATCACTGTCTAAGTCCTAAAAGCTCAAGTGAAGTTGCATGTGAATCATGTGGCCTAGAAGAGCTGCTGGGACTGAGGTGAGACAAGAGTTGAGCCTGAATCCCAATGCAGCTGCTTCATACTTGTGAAGTTTTAGATAAGTTCTTTGACTTGGAACAGTTATATAAATCTCATTTATAAGAAAAGGCAGAATGGTACTGAAAGCAAAAATGTCAGCAAAACTTCATCCCTTTCCATATCCATTACCTTGATGATATCATTTACTGTTGCTCCCATTAAGTGGCAGAATATTTTCCTTAACCCATGGATCTAGGCTTGCTTTTTTTGGTGTGGCAAATATAAAGCCATGACTGTGAAGATGTATTCATCTGAAAGCTGGGCTCAAAAGATCTCAAGTGCCATTTCTTTTTCTTTTAGAACTCTGCTATCTCCCTGAAAATAAACCCATATTAATCTTTCAGAGGATAAGATATCACAGGAGGAGAATCAAATTGCCCCAGCTGACAGCCAGTTCAGTCCCTAAAACTGCCACCATGTCAACCATCAGCTGACAGCACAACAGAAGGAGCCCAGCTGAGCTGGGCCTAATTTGCTCAGAATATTCAGCCAAGGGCCTGGATCCCACAGCAAAGTCCTGCATGAATCCAGATAAAAATCTAGAGTCCATGACAATGCCTCCCACGAGTCCAATTGGAGGTCTAGAATCCACAACAAGGACTCACACAAGTCTGTTTTATGGATCTATGCTGGGAAGGCCCAGTGATTAGAGGTGGAAGCTAGAAAGTCTATGCCAGTAGGGTGAAGATGTTGTGCTGGTAGGTTGAGGGTTCTATGCTGGAGCCGAGAAGTCACGCTCAAAACAAGGACCAGGGCTATCCTGAAAAGTACCACAGCCACTCTCAGTGACATGGAGGTCCCGAGCTCCTCTGATAAGAACAGTCGATTACATGCCAGAAAACCAGCATGACAAGTTTCTCCTGGAGATTAAACAGCACATGTCTTCCCCTCTGGAGCAGGAAGCGATGCTCGATGAAAGGAGGAGAGCTCCCCTAAAGTGAACCACAGCCACTCTCACCAACAAGGTCCCAAGCTCCTCCAATAACAATGGTCAAACTCACACTGGGGAACCTAGTCAGGGCAAACTCTTCCAGGAGAACCAACAGCTCAAAACAGCAACACTTAGAGAAACCCAAAATGCCTCACTTGTCTTCTTCACATCTCTATTAATGCTGGCAACTTTCCTCAGGTGGACTATCTACAGTCAGCACCATGCTGATTTAATTCAGCTGGTGTTAAGCTGACCACCAGTTTTAAAGCCATAACACCCATCTTCACCATCTGTAGAAATGGGTCATACATTAAGGCCCAAGAATCTTTTCTCTTGTGCCCAAGAAGTTCACTGTTCTATCTTATTATCACCTGTTTCTTTTAATATTTAAGTGAACACTAGAAAATTAAAAGTCACACTGATGCCTACATTTTATGTGTATTGGACATTGCTGCCTTAAAAGGATCGCTTCCCACTACAAAGCTCAAGTTGCTTCTTCACAGGACAGAAAAGTCCAGTAAAATTTTTTAAAAACACAAATGTTTTTCATTTGTGAAAAATGTACACACTATATGTGAATAACATGTGACTTTATAAACAAAGATAAATACAAAGTTCCCTGTCAAGGGATACTAATGTAGGGGAAAATATAACTTCCAACCTGATAATGGCAGATATACCGAGTCTGTGTCTCCTGAAATTGAAGAATGAAATAGCCAGGGCCAAAGGGGTTACAATTAGGAAAGGACTACTGGGGAATAGGAATGACTCTTAAGAAACAAAGGGGTTCTGGAAGTGGGTTGCCACAGAGGGCCTTTGTGAGGAGTAATTTATACAGCAAAGTCACAACGTGGGTCAAATTATAATCAACCTATAGGATTACAAGTATAGTTGCTTAGCTAATATTGGTACAATAGGGATGTGGGTCACATAGCAAAGGTACATGCAAAGAATAAAGACATTTTGGTAAAGAGATGGTCCAGATGCTCTGGCTACCCTTCCAAGTGACTAATATCTATTTGGAATTTACTGGGCCAGGTGGCACCTATTACAGTACAATTCCTAGTCACTGCTTCTTCCCTTCGGGAGGCATGTAAGCCTGGTCCTGGCATCTTTATCTTAAGGCCTGGCATTCTTCAGATGCATCTGCAGCAACAATTCTCATGTCTTTTATTTTTTTCTGCTGGCTTCCTTGACAGTCCAGTTCCTCTCTGTGTATTAATTTCTATCTAATTTAGCTGCCTATAATAGTACCTTATCCTACACAGAGAACATTTTGCCTTAGATTAGCTTTAGCCAAATGCCCTGCCTTCAAATTCAGATACCAGAGAAACATAAAAAACCTGCAGCCAGGAACCTTTTTTTTCTTCTTTTTTCTATGTAAGGCTGCTAACATCTGCTGTCATTCAGGCACAAGGGGGCGGAGCCCAAAGAGTTGCCCAATCAGAAGTAGGTAGTGAGAACTGTCTACTGAGACACACAGCCAGAAAGGTGGGACTTCCACAATGAGGCGGTCCCTTTCGGTTAAAGCCCGCCATTTTGGGATCTGGTACGCTACGGGCCCCGGAGGTCTAGATCGCTGCCTCGTACCCCTTGTCTCCGGTGACCTGCAGGGTCGGAGATCCGCTGGGAGGGCGTGGAAAACCCCGGAAACCGGAAATGGTGAGTGCGCGGCCTGGAGTCTGGAAACCAGCGAGGGAGGCGGCTTGGAACCCATGGAAACTGTCTGTGGGCCCCCGACATCCGCTCGGGAGTCTGCAGGCCTCGGTGTCCTCTGCACACCTGGGCCCCACTCCCCTCGCGCTGTGGGCTTCCGGGTCCTGGGTTTCCTTCGGCTGTAGACGGCTGCCCTTCGCTTCCCTTCAGTTTGTGACAGCTGAACCCTGCGGATGCCAGGGCCCTGGGTCCTCTTCTGGTTGCTGCCGCCAGGGTCCCGGGTCCTCTCGGGCTGTGACACTGCTCCCAGCTGCTTAGGCTGAGGGTGGGGCTCTCCGTGGCGTCGGGAGATTTGCACAAGCTCAGTCTTCTTGCTTCTAGAACGTGGTTATTAGGACTTGTGCCTGGAGTGGGAGGGGTTAAAGCTGGGACATTCAGTGCCCAGACAGACTCTTTCCAGGGAGAATTGGTCGATCTGGAGCTATCGCTGGAGTCTGGTGCCGGAGGGTTAGGTAATTTTTTTTTCTTTTTTTCGGTAACTCCCTAATGCAGGCTGGATGATAAGAAGCGCAGCTGTAGGCAGCAGCAGTTGGCACTGGGTGCCGACGGATCCTTTCCAGGGCGAAAATGGGACCTCTGAGTTTTAACTCCTTATCTTCCCTGACTCTAGGGGATGACGTCTGTCAGGGTACTTGTGTGATCCCAGAAAGCCACCATTTTGTTTTGTGACCTTGGGCCTTCCTTGTCCCTTCCTCTCCCAGGGATAGATGTTAAGATACAAACTACAGGGAACTTTAGATTGGTTGCTTTATGTATGCCCTAAATCTTTCCCCTCTGTGTGATGTTAGGTGTTGTGTTGGGTGTTCTTTAGCAATTATATGACACATCCATTACCCAAGTCAGGATATGTCCAAGTGGCTCCCAGCTTTTCCTATTCATTTGATGTTTTCTCTGTTGCCCAGTGCTTAAAAATTTCAAAACACATTTATGACTTGAAACATAAATAGGTGATTATTCATTGTGTCAGTAGATGGTGGGAGTGCTAGGAACCTCTTACACTGCTGTGTTTTCAATATTCAACAGTATCATCCTTAAGATCTGCTTTTATTTTTCAGTGCTGGAGGCTAAACCCATGGCCTTACATATTCTTGCCCTGTGGACTCTCTGAGATGTACTCCCATGCCCATCATTGACTTTTTGATTAGATTGTTTAATCCATTTACATTTAATGTTATTCTTGAAATCTTTGGAATTATATGAGCTCTTTTGTTGCTCCTAACAAAAGAACCATTTCTTATATTCATATAGAGGAATATGTTGATTTTTTTTCATTTTGTGATTTTTGGGGGGAGGTCATTATTGCCATGAATTATATTTCATGATATATATATTTTAGTGTCAGGTGATCATAGGTACTGCTGTAGCTCTTTTTTTTTTTTTTTTTTGGTACCAAGGATTGAATTCATGAACTTGTGCTTGCCAGGCACTTACACCACTGAGCTAAATCCCCAGCCTTGCTGTTGCTCTTATAATTTAGACGTTTCTTGGCTAATTTAATATATGTTTATATTTAACCTTGTAGATGAATTTTAGAATTTTTTTAATAACTTCCATTAAACATTAAGTATATTGAAATTTTGACGGGGTAGTACTGCAGATTAATTTGAGGAAAAATGGGCTTTATAGTGACTTTTATAATCTACTCATATGATATGTATTATTGAGAAACTAACCCCTCATATATGACTAAGCACTTTCAGTGAGGACAGAAACAAGTTTTGAAGTAACTCCTTTTCCTATAACATTTGAATAGCTGCGGTTTGCTTTGGATTCAATATTTTTTTTTTTTCCCCTCACAGATACACCAATTTCCCAGCAGCTTCCATTGGAAAGGGAAATCTTTTTCTGTTTTTCTGCAGTCTCAGAAAAGATGCTTAAAAGGATCTCTTTAAGAGTTCTGTCTCTAATTCCACAGTTTTAATTATTCAACTCTTTGCCAGGTCTACACTGATTGTTGTAGCTTTATAACATGGTCTTACTCTGCAGAATGACATTTTGGCCACTTACGAACTTCATATACAGAGGTGGTTATAAAGGTATGGCCCAGGTCCTTGGAGCCTGTGCTGTCCAGAAATGTGTAAGTAGCATAGTGGAATGTGGGAATCATCTAAAGATTCATTTCCCAGAATGTGTCCTCATGAAGGGAGGCATCACTGTGTGTATTCACACATACAATTAATAACAGATAATTAATACATAACTTACAAATTTACAAGAACACTTTCAATTTCATTGATGTTTTATTTTTTAATCTTAAAAGAACCAACATTTTCTGATACTCTCTGGTATGTTCACTTTCAATAGCTTTGAATTTTGCTTTTACTGCTCTTAGAAACTTTGCCTTTTCTGGACTATTGAAACAGATAATTAGCTAGTGAATTCTTAATCTGTTTTACTTTACATATTTAAAATTATTTACTTTTAACTTCATCCGTTAGTGTACCTTATCTTTTTCTTTTTCACATTTTTATTGAGGTATAAATAGTCTGTATATATTTAAGGTATGTCTTTTTATCTTGTGTACATCAATGAAAGCAGTCTACATAATTAGCATATTAAGTACAATAAAGGTTTTCCTGGTGGCTTTTTATAATCTCTCCTACCTTTCCCCAGTAGTGTTTATTTAGTAAGTTTGATTTCATTGAGTTAAAAAAAAAAGACCTCAGTATTGTAAAGGTAATAAATTATAACAGAAGGAATTTATCGTATAGCTAATACCTATATAAAGAAATGGAATATTAGTAGTGCCCAGCAAAACTCTTCATGCCCTATTTGTACTAATATACTGTCTGTTCTCCCTAGTGGTATATATTTTTGTGTTCCAACTTGTAGTTAGAGCATTCTTATAGAATTTTTGGTGAATTTGTGTTCTGATTAGGAGTAGAATTGCTGTAGAATTCATATAGAATGCCTGGGAAGTTACTACCAAACCATTTTCCAGAGTAGCTTTACTAATTTACACTGTTATCATAAATGTCTGACAATTCCAGTCAGTTAATATATTTGTGATTATTAATGTTTATTTTGTTGTTGTCATTGTCTTTACATTTCTGATAAGTGTGCAGTAGTATTTATAGGCTTTAATTTTAGCCTCTCTAATTGGCACTAATTTATTTTGTTTTGTTTTTGTGATTCTGGGGATCCAACACAGAGATTTTTTGGATGCTAAGCAATTGCTCCACTGCTGAGCTATACCCTCAGCTATATTTATCTTTGTCATGTGAATGTCTCCTTTGAAATCTCTCAGCTATTCTTGTGTCTTTTGGGATGTCTGGTTTTTCCTTAGGAATATGTAGTACCCCATATATTCTGCATTACAAGCCTTTCACTAGAAATGTGCACTGCCATCATGTTATCCTACTCCATGTCTTCACTTCTAATAATATTTTATGAACAAAAATTCTTAATTTTTTAATTATTTTTTTGCATCAGGGCAAGCACTGTACTAAGTTAGTTCCAATGAGGTTTTATTACACTTCTCTTTAGAATTTATGGTTTAAAAAAATATAAGAGCACTTTTTTTTTTTTTTTTAACTGGGAATTGAACTTAGGACTTTGCACCTGCCAGGCAGGCGCTATGCTGCTGAGCTATATCCCTGACCCCCAAAAGTACTTTCTTAAAAACAAAGTTATGAAGTTTTCCTTGAAAATTAGTTTTTGCCTTTAAATCTATGAATGTTTTTATGTGTTGTGATATATGGACAAAATGTTACTACTTTTAGAAAAATAAATATTCATTTGGCCTACCGACATTGGTTGAAGAATTGATAATGATGTAAGAAAGCAAAAAAAACCCCACCTAGTGGTATATTCTTATGATACCTGCCATGTCAGGAAATATGATTTAAAAAATACAGTGAATGCTCCTTCAGCATATCATACAACAGAAAGATAGTATGGTACTGAACCTTAGTGTATGATAGGTTTCATTGAGTTTTGTGTATTCAGTTGTGAGCTATGATTGAGAAGTGTGTGTTAAAGTGTGCTGCAAATCATGCATCACAAATGGTACATTGCCATTAAATTTTGTTTCAAACTGCAAAAAGAGCTGAAGAAGCATATGAAATATTAAACTTAGTTTATGATAATGCTGCAGAGACCATGAAGATGGTTTGAATGATTTCATAATGGTTATGAATCAGCTGAAGGCAAGAGATCAGGATATTCTTCAACATCAAAATCCAAAAGGATGTCCAAATAGTAAGCAAAATGATTAGCTCAAACATGCAGTTGACTATTAGGGAAATTTCTGAGGATCTGGACATCTCTTATCTGGACATTCAAAGCATTTTAATAACAGATTTGTACATGAGGCAAGTGAGTGTGAAGTTTGTTTCACAAGTTTTTTTTTTTTTCTTTAAGCCTGTGGAATTTTTTACAAAAAGAAAAAGTATCTTTGTGTGCCACAGCATAAAAACGGTAATAGCAAATCTATAGATTTTGCTTATATCCTGTGCCTTATATTAACTTTAGTCTCAGAACAAAACTTAGTAGTTAATACCATCACTTTAATCTGTATTAGGTCATTGTAATTTTTATTTTGGTTTATTCCCTCAGGTAGAGGCTTCATTCCTCTTGCCTGAGCCTTACAAGTCCCAGGATAACAGGTGCCTAGCTGTAATATTCCTTCTTATGTATCAAAACTCATACTGAACAATGAGTTGTAGGTTGCAAAAGAGGATTTATTTTTTGTGCCTGTCCATTAAGTTTTAGTCTACAAGTTAAGACAAAAACATACACAACTGCCAGTTTGTTTCATAAGTTTTTATTGTAAAAAGCAACAGTTTTAGTCAGTTTAATTGGAGTTGTGTGTAAGAAATGTCATCACAGGATATAAAATTCAGTTGTGAACCTGACACCAAGGATCAGAGTTCCTAGTGGAAATCACTCAGTTTTCATGTGAAAAAAGCAAATCAGAGTCCAAGGCAATGTCGATTGTATTTTTTGATCTTGGTGGAAGTGTGAAAGCTGAGTTTGTCCTCAGGAACAGTACAGGGAACTCTTAATATTACAAGGTTGTGTTAGAGTGTTTGAGAAATGGTGTGCATAGAAAATGGCCTGGGACAGAAAAGTAGCATAACAGAAATGAGGCAGAGAAGGATAACTAGAAACTAACATAGATGGCCTTGATACGCTATATTGTTAATAGTGCACCAGGATTTAAAACACACATTACTCACACTACTCTGATTAGATGTATTATATTCTGTTCCAGTCATTCTACCTATACTAGATTTGAGGGCACACACAGTAATCCTGAAAATAACAGGATATAGTACGGTAATCATCCTTAATTTCCTATTAACTTAATCTAAAGCTCTGTAAAACCTACACAGTTTTACCGTGACTGATCGTAATCAAATCTGGTTTGTTGGATCACTGTTTTGTATTGATAGATTTTATTCAAAGCCGTTATGATTGATAGTATCAAGTCTGAGAGTATAGGCAACTGCATTTAAGATGACAAGATCCATTAGAATATCCACTCTGGTTTGATTATTACCTGCCTTTGAAGTTTTATACTGTCTATAATGTTTTGTTGTACTAATATTGTTATTTACTGCTATACTCAATTATACTGTTATATTCAATTATGCCTGATGATATAGACATTCTATTGAAGATAATAAGAAACAACACAGTAATCATTGTAGATCACCTTGTACTGTGGTTTTATATGATTTTTTGGTTTCATGTTTTTATAGGAATTTGTTTTGTTTTGTCTTGCTAAGTTTTGTTTTTCCCTCTAATACAGAAAGGATAGAAATACACTTAGAGATTCATGCTGTTCACACTCTCTGTTTGACTGTCTACTTTCTATGCTTTAATTTTGTAACTTGAACAACTATTTCTAAGAGGATAATATGTAATTTATTAACTAGTGATTTCTTATTGTTTATATATATATATATATTTTTTGGAATTCTGTATTATCTCTACCCTTTACGTGCTTTTGTTTCTCTTTAAATAAAATCTTTTTAAAAAAGTAGAAAAAAAAAGAAAATGGCCTGGGAGATGGGCAGTTTTATCTTCCCTCATGGCAACACTTTGTGTCACACATCACTTCTGGTGGCGTTTTCTATCAAAAATATTACGGTGTATATCCTTATCTGTTACTCACTGTATCTGGCATCCTGTGACTTTTGACTTTTTCCCAAAGTGAAAGTAATCACAAAAGGTATTACAGTTTACATCTGGGTGTGCTCCCAAAGCCTCACATGCTCGTTCGTAGGAAGGGCTTTAAAGGGTGATTGAATCATGGGAGCACTACAGCTAAATGTGATGTTAGGAAGTGGGAAGAGGTGGGTCACTGGAGGTGGCCCTCTATCCCTGGCTCCTCTCTTCTCTCCCTGCTTCCTGGCAGTTTAATGTGATCAGTTTTCTCTGCTGTGCTCTTCTGCCCTGTTTTCTTGCCTTGGAATCAGCAGACTATGGACTAAAGCCTCTAAAAACTGAGATACACTGTATAAACTTCTCCTGTATGTTGTGGGTGTTAGATATTGTGTCCCAGTGACAGGAAAAGTATTGGCTTAAGTTAAAAGGTAAATGTTTTTAGTCAGTTCAGGACATTGAGGCAGTCATAATAGTGCATCCAAAGATACTCATGAAAAGAGGACTTCCTACTACCATGCTTTTGTTTTTTGTATTACCATTGGTTCTATCATGTTGTGTCTTATTGGATTTTAATATGTATGATAGCATAAACAAAATGTTGATGGAAAATGAGATAATATAGCAGCCATTGTTCATCTTTGGTTATTTGGTTCAGAATGCCTTGCAATACTTTCATTCTCTTGAGTGGTTTTATTCTATTTTGTTATGTTTGACATTATTGTGTGTAAAGCTAAGCTCAACTATTTCAAAGAAAGGGACATTATGATAGCTACTGTTAATATCCAATTGTCTTATTGTGAAGTGCTGTGTTGCTTACATTGTTCTGTTCTGATCTGCTTAGATCTGTCCTCTTTTGTTTTATTCTCTTTAAAATAAAAAAAAATTAAAAAAAAAAAAGAAAAGAGGACTTCCAGAACTGCCTCGGAAGGTGAAAAAATGATGGAATAAATGTATTTGAAGCAAGGGGGCTTATTTTGATGGGGGTTAACAGCAGTGTATCTTTTACTGTAATGAAACATTTAAAAAATTTTAAATAGTCACTATATTTTTTATTATACCTCATAAACATTTTATGTTCACATTATGCTTCAGTATGAGTACTTATTTTTAATTTAGAAGGGAGGAAAATGATATTATAGGACCTAAGTGTACTGCTCAGCATTAGCAGTTACTAATCAGAAGAGCCTCAGAGTCAATGAAAGATACTGAGCTCAGTTTGTTTCCCTGGGAGTTTTACTTCCATTGTGAATGTTACTTTTTCCTGAGCAAATATTATAGAAGTAAGGTCACACCTAATAAATGCTGAAAAAATTACCTCAACAGCAGGTACTAACATAATATTAATAAAGAAAAGTTGAAATATAATAGAGAGCTGAGTTCCCATAACTCTGAAATAGGATTGGCTTCAGGATGAAATTCTCAAATAAGTCAAATGCAAGTTCGTTACAAAGTCTTGTGCCACAAGATGCAAGAGAAAGCAGAGTACGAGTTACTCAATGGGAAAGTGTCTCAGTAGAAAATGTCATATTTCCCACCCCAGCACATTGAAAGGAGATGATTGGCTCCAGTGAGTATGTTACTGAGTACCAGAGCTGTTAGAGGTGAAAGAGGCTGTGCTCAACCATTGCATACATTATTCTGCTAACTTGGTATTGTTAAGTTGTAAGCAGAGTAAATTCTGAGGAATCTAATGAATTTAGCTAAAATTTAAATAGAACATCATATAAAACAATACATAAGAGTGTTGCACTTTTAAAACTCATTTAACTTTCAACTTTTCAGGAGTGTGTGTATATTGGGATGTAATATAAAATTACTTCTTTTACCATGGACTAACTTCTAAACCTGTTTGCATTGCTGTTGCTTATCTTACATATTAAATATCTTCATCAAGTTGCGTCTCATTTATAATTGTCACACACATTTGCCTACTAGAAGGGAAAGTGCGAGAGTCTCATGTTTTCCTGCACCTGTGTGTGTTTGTATCTGATGTTCTCTAGTGTTTCATATGCAGTTATTCACTTCTTCATGGACCAAGTCTTATAGTAAAGATCTTGGTCAAATGTACGTCAAATGTTAGTCAAATAGAATTGGTGTCACAGAGTGGAGTTACCCTGAATAAATTTAACACAGTTGAATAATGGAGATGACTTAAGTACCTGAGAGGGGCAACTAGAGCCAACTAAGATGGTCAGTCAAAAGTGCTTGCTCCACCAATATCATGAATTTTCTTCTCTTTCATTTCAAGTGTGTAGATCTTCCTGTCTACACTCTGTAGTCAAGTTGCTCATATGGAGAACAGACTCAGACAGGGCCGAGCCTTAAATACAATTTAAATCTAAGTGTTTCATATATAGTTGTGAGTGCACTAAGACAGCATATTCAGCTTATTTATAAGGAGGTCAGGTACTGATTGCCAACTGTTACTTGACAAAGGAATCTGCTTCTTGTGGGTCAGTAGATTATTGAGAAGCATAGAAGAACCTGGCTTCTTAGGAGAATCCAGAGCTAAGACGTGACCTTGTTCAACTCACCAGCTTGGTAGCACTTCCTTTGTTAGCTTTACCTCTATGTGTGTCTCATATTTCCTATTTCCTCGCACTTTACTTTTAGAGGTATTTTGAAAGAATCCTCCTTACATACACTTCGATTTCATGTCTCTGATAGAAAACCAAAACGGAGACACTAAGAGACCCAGGCAAGTTACAACGTCCTTTACTTGGACCAAGTCAAACATATTGGTAGGACCCTCAGCCAGACACTCATTGGCCATAAACCAGAAAACAGCAGGACAGAACTCCAAACCTAACGTCACTACATTCACCCAACAGAAGAAATGATAAAAACCAGATAGCAAAATGCCCAGTTAATATATAGGTTAGGAGCTGCAAAGAGATTACTCAATCTGTGACACTAGAAAGAGTGAACAGGAAATTTCTAGCAAGAGGAACCCTTCTCATGTATAAATCAAAATAATCACATCTCAATTAGCTTTAGAAGGAAAGATTTATAAAGGTTTAAGTTATCAGAAGTATTTTATGGCAAAAAGTGCATCTCTGTGTTTGGCTTGTAGGGAATGGTTCCTTGAGGCATATTACCTGCCTCACATTCTAAGGATGCTGCTAATAAGAAAAGAATCACATTAACTCTTCAATTAAACTGAAGAAGCTGCTTGTTTAAGTGCCTATTGCTGACATTAAGATAGTCAGAAACCCTTCAGTTACATTTTCTAGAAGATCTACACAACTTTGACAGCTACCACTTAATATTGGCTGCATGTGCATGATGAAAATTTGGTCACATAGGTTTAAATTACTTGAAGTTTGCTGCGGAAATAAAGCATCTCAAACTTAATTGCTTAAAAGTAATAGGAATTTAATTTTCTTATATCTTTGTATAACTAAAGTCTAAGATCAATGACACTGAACTAGCATCAAAGTGTTAATCAAGGTCACACTTCCGTGAAGAGGCTTTAGGACAGAGCCATTCTAACTTCTGGTGGCTGGCAGTAATTCTTGACCTGTGGTCACAAATGTTTCTTATCTCTATATATTGATGGAGGCTTCAAAAGTAAGAACACAGGCAAGATTCACCCCACTTTACTGATGATGTTATCCCACAGGATCTGGGCCTTACAACACAAGAGATGGCAGATCCTCCAGTGAGACACAATTTGCATATTGTTTGCCAGGATTTGGAAAAGGCAACTCTATGCACAGGAGAAGGAGGGAGGGGAACCCTGGGCCTGCAGACTGGGGCAAGTGGTAGAAAAGCCACAAAAGTAAAAGAATAGAAAAGAGAGAAAGATGCTGTCTCTGACATTCTGAACAGAAAACATTTTTGATAGCAACAAACCAAGATGAGGTCACTGGGTAGAAGAATCCAGATGGAGTACAGAGGACAGAGCCATGTCCAGATGGAGGCCCTCACTTGTGTTTTGGGTTAGCCTTAGGGTTGAGGTTGGATACTAGTACTTCTGTGCTTGACTTGGAAGTGATTCAATGGTCATGACTGGTTCTTTGTCCTGCAAATTGCAAGATTCTATATGATAACTCAAATGAAAATGAAATCAAACAAAGGGAATCATGAATGATAAATAAGATTAAAATAAAAAAGCTTCTAAATCTACCTGTCTAGTCAGTTTCTTTAAGGGGCATAAGATCAGCAAAACAAAACAAAATGAAACAAAACAAAAGACTCAAACAAGTTAAATCAGATATTAAGGCGGCAACATTGCTACCTAATTTACCAAAAAAAGTTTTTTTGAGAACATATAATTATATGCCAATGTATTGCATAATTCACATAATAAATGGACAAATTTCTAGAAACACAAACTACAGCTGACTGAAAAAATAATCTGTATGTCCTATCTCAAGTGAGGAGATGGTATGTAGTTAATTTTTGTTAGTAATACAAACAAAATCGTGTGTCCATAAACTCCCTGGCCAATTCTACCAAACATTTGGAGATTTAATATAAGTTCATCTCTACCTGTCCAAAATAGTAGAGATGGTAGAGACACGGTCTCATTTTATGAAGCAGTACTACAATGATACCAAAACTGCAAAGATAACAAAGATATCACAAGAAATTAAAAATTTAGAGCAATATATCTTAAACAAACATACAGAATCCTTCAAAAATACAGGGAAACAGAACTTAGCAATATAGAGTTGTACTCATACCCTATCACCAAGTTAGATTCATCCTAGTAATATAAAGTGAGTTGGCAACCAAAAACCATATCAGTACAACAGTTAGAAATACAGTGATCTCAGTAGATGGAGAAAACAAACTTGACACATTTGGTTTTGCTGGATGAAAACTAAAGAGCTTGTTAATAGCCTTGGAAAGGTTCATATAATCTTAATCTGCCTGCAGTTTTTCTTTGGGTTGATTGTTTTATGATGGCATAACACTCAAAATATAAGATTTTTGTTTTATTTTAATATCATGGTTGGAATCTAGTGCCTTTGTGCTGAACTGCTACATCTCTAGTCCTTTTTAAAAAAGGTTTTCTTTTTTTGAGATGATCTTGCAGTGTTGTTTAGCTGCCCAGGCTGGGCTCAAATTTGAAATTCTGGCCCAGCTACCCAGAATGCTGGGATTATAGGTGTATGCTACCATATCCAACTAGATTTATCTTGCTATCATTCTATTTACCTCTAAATTCTTTGAGGCTTGCTGTTGTCTAGTTTTTTTTTCCCCATGATTTTTTGTCTTGTTTTGTTTTTGCATGTTAAATTTTTCTTAGGAAAATTTCTTAAGTCTTTTCTCTGGTCCATTTTTAGCTACTTTGTTGAGCTAACCTTAATTAATTCACAGGTCTTAATATCATAAGACTGTTACTTGTCATGAAGGAATTTATTTTTCTTTGTAAAGGTATTTTTGTTATATATGCTGTGAGAACAACTTAGAAAGTTTTCAACAGTGAAAGATGATAGAGGTAACTTTAAAAGTTTTCAGTAGTGAAAGATGACAGAATTGCTTTCCAAGTTTTGCAATTTATATGTCCTTAAATTTCTAGTAGCTGTCTTATTTTTTATTCCTGCCTGTATCCTGTTTTCTTTCTCAACCTAGCAATAACTGAAATGTATTATTGTCATTTTGTTTTTCATCCTGTTTTTCTTAAGCTGTGAATCTGTGAGATTTTAAGCATAAGACTTGGTAACATTTGTTTTGCATAAAAGTTACCTGTTACGTTAAATAAATGCCTAAGTAACAATCACTTTAGCTAACATTGTTAGTAGTCACTTGATAACTATTTCAGCTCTTTAGAATTTATTTTAGTCATTTAATTCTTAGGATAACATAGATCACTATTTTTGCAGTAATAGTTATTGCTAGTGATGGTGGCAGTTTTTTTTGTGTGTGTGTCACAGTGCTAATTAAGTTTACTAGTTGATCAAAAGCAAATTTTATTTTAGACTCACATTTTTCCTCCATGAAGGGTGGGATGAGGGTTTGCTGCTCTCCTGGTACAGCGCCCCAGAGAGAGGATTAAGTCTTTATATGACATTGTTATGCCTCTTAGAATAAGGAGAAAATGATGACCTATATATGGCTCCTATGACTACTGCTTAGAACACTTGCTAATTCTATTCATACACTTGGTCATACAGGCAGATGAGGGATTGCAAGTTTGAGTTTCACTTCAAGAGAATATTGTTTCATTAGCAAAGAAAGTTAATGCTATGGGTGAATTGTGCCCCCAAAGAATTTAAGTGTTGAAGCCTATCCCTGCAGCTTGTTGCAAGTGTATTTGGAGATAGAATTTATAGAAGGTAATTATTGTTTAATGAGGCCATGAGTGTTGGTTTCTTGTCTCACAGAATTGATGGTGACCAGTGAGAGAAATGGCTTAAAGAGAACCTACAAGATTGAAAGAAAAATAGAAACAAGTATGGAATGTGAAAAAATAGTAATATTCAGTTTGAGGAACAGAAAAAGATCATGAGAACAGATAAAGACTTTAATATTTATTCTTGGAATAAAGAAAAGTTCAATATTAAGGAATTAATGCTCTTTATTGTATCACAGCGCCATGAAAAAAAATCCTATAATTATCCACTTAAGCACGAAGAAGGCACTTTTTATAACGTTACCCATCTGTAATAAAAGCCTTCAAAAATGAATTCAGGGAATCCTTTCTTAACATGATAAAATCTATGTCTTCTAGCCCAAAGACATCATGGCAGTTAAAAGAGTAAGGATGGAGGTGTAAAAGATGTGCTAGACAGAAGTACTAGTCAATCCAAATGAAAAGAATGAAAAAGGAGAAATATGATTTGTGTGTAACTATACCTATGAAACACAAGAGAATCTCAAAACTACTCCAAATAATTCAGTAAGTTAACAGACTATAAAAATAACAATGTTAAATTCATATATACAAGAATCATTTAATAACAAAAACACCAAAAAGAAGAAACAACAAAAAGAAGGAACATCTGAAAATACATTTGACAACAGAAATATCTTAGGCTGGGGATGTGACTCAGTGGTAGCACTCTTGCCTTGCATGCACAGGGCCCTTGGTTTGATCCCCAGCCACCCCCTCAAAAAAATAAATAAAGTAAAATCTTCCATATATGAAGGGAGAAAGTAAAGAATGCAAAAAAAAAAAAAAAAGAATAAGCAAACAAAAAGACTACAACATTAGGGCAGTAAAATACTCCATCATAGAGATATCATCCGTAAGCTCATGTAACAACCTTAATGGAAACATCACATTCTTAGACATACACAAGTTGATTTTAAAGTTCTAATGAAAAATTAAGCAAAAACAGCAGGGTGTATGACAGATCCTTTCTTTCTCCTAAATCCAGCTCCCTTCCTATATTAATGAGCTTGGGCTGCTATAATAAATACCATAGACTAACTGGTTTAAACAGAAATTTTGCTTCTCAAAATTCTGCAGGCTGTAAAGTCCACAATCAAGGTGCCAGCTGATTCAGATCCTGGGAGTGATGAAGTCTCCCTTCCTGGATTAACAATACAGCCTTCTTGATATGTCCTTGCATAGCGTACAGAGAGAAAGGTTTTCCAGCACCATCAATTCTGTGAGTAAGTTACTTGAACAGATAAGCATTTTGAAAGTCATCCTATGAAAGGAGAATGGTATAGGACTTAAGAGTCTTTTAAAGGGGAAGAAACAAGAGTAACACATTACTGCTTATATTAGGTGATATAGCTTGTGAGGCACTGCTCCAGACAGACTGCTTCAGGCTTTGAAAATTAGGGGGCAGAGAAAAATGCCTTTGCCCTGGCTTAGGGACACAACACCGCTGTCTAGCACAGGCACAGACTCCTTTCATAGGATGACTTTCAAAATGCATATCTGTTCAAGTAACTTACCATTTTGTGTTGTATTGGCCCTTATTACTTCTGTCTTAGGAAGTGGGTGATGTTTTAGATAAGTACTAGAAATTGTTAGCTCTTTTTAGAAGCATAGTGTTTTTTATCTTGTTCTTGCTAGGAACGAGAATGGTTCTAAGTGTTATAAAGGAGAGCTGGGTGTGGTGGTGCATTCTTCTAGTCCTAGCCCTCTGGAAGCTGAGGCTGTAGAATCACTGTGAGCTGAAGGCCAGCCTGTACTATATAGTGTCACTTCTCAAACAGACAAACAAATTTATGTAAAAGAAATTCTGTAATAGTTTGGTTTGTGGGGCTGGGGATTTAGCTCAGTGGTGTAAGCATCTGCCTGGCAAGCACAAGGTTGTGAGTTCAATCCCCGGTACCAAAAAGAAAAAAATTTGGTTTGCAGGGCAGGGTTGGGTTCTGGGGATTCAACCCAGGACCATTGTACTGACCTACATCTCCAGCCCTTTTTAAAATTTTTATTTCTAGAGAAGGTCTTGTTAAGTCATCCGTAGCCCAGTGCTGGGATTATTTTTGAATACTAAAGAAGTACAGAAGCAGATATTTTTGATATTTTTTTTTTCTCTTGTGGAGAAAAAAATCAAACTGCATCTTACAAAAAATATATGTAAGACACAGGTTCACATAGAAGAGCTAAACTCACATTCCTGTTCTTTTGGCCCAGTGCTGAAGATTTACATTGATGAGAAATATTCCCTTACAGGGCCTGGTGTCATTTGATGATGTGTCTGTGGACTTCACCTGGGAGGAGTGGAAGGACCTCAGTGATGCCCAGAAGAACCTCTACAAAGAAGTGATGCTGGAGACCTACAGTAATCTGGTGGCTTTGGGTGAGTGAACCCCCTCCCCGCCCAACTCTTGAGTAGAAGTTTCTTTCTTTTTGATTAGTAATTGTAGGAACCCTGTCTTGAGTTTTAATGCTATATATTTTTAGCTGTCACATACCATTTGTGCATTTATAGAGTAGAGCATGGCTTTCAATACATGCATGTAATGTATATTGATTAAATCAGGGTAATTCAAAAGTCTGTTGTTTTGCATATGTATCACTGGTTTGTACTGGAAACACTGAAATCCTGTCTACTAGTTTCTTGAAATATTCAATTATTGTTAGTTAAATTATACTGTAGAGCATTAGAAGTTCTTGCTCCTCTCCAGCTACACCCCTGTATGCATTAACCATCTTGTCTCCATCCTGCCTTCTTCCTACATACTTTCTAGGAGCCACTAACCAGTGTTTTATTCTCTGTTTCTCTGAGATCCAGTTTAACTTGCACATAGAAGTGAGAATATGCAGCAACATTTGTCTTTCTGTGCCTGACACTTACTTCACATAACATAATGTCCTCTGGTTTCATCCATGTTGCTTCAAATGAAAGAATTTTCCTTGTTTTTAAAAAATGGCTCAGTAATACTTCCATGGGTATACACACCACATTTTATTTTGTTTTGTTTGGTATCAGGAATTGAACTCAGGACCTTGCACTTGTCAGATGGGTGCTGTACCACTGAGTTATACCCCTGGCCCCTCACCATATTTTCTTTTAGTTGATGGATGCCTAGGTTATTTTGCAACAAGGCTTTTGTGAATAGTGCTGCAGTAAATGTGAAAGTACAAATTTCTCTCCAAAACACGGTTAATTTTCTTTGAGTGAATATATATGGGATTACTGTTGTGGTTCTTTTGTCCTGTATTTTATAGTGGCTGTTTATTTTACATGGCTACCAATAGTGCAGGAAAGCATCCCTTTCTTTGCATCCTTGCCAGCATTTGTTGTCATTTTGATGATAACTATGTTGATGACAGTGCAATGATATTTCATGGATTTGATTTACTTTTCTCTAATGATTAGGGACATTAAGCAGTTGTTTATATAATTCCAGGCAGTCTCTATGTTCTCTTTTGAAAACTCAATAGACCATTTGTAGTTCCCCAATTAATAACTGAGCTCCCATATCAATTGGAGATGATGGTACTGCTGTCCAATGGCTCATGTTACACAGTGAAAGAAGACTCATGACATGGGGAGAGGCTGATGACCACTCAGTTTATTAGAGCATAGTGTCTTAAATACAGTGGTGTTCTATATAATTGAGAACAAAAGGCATTCTATGAAAAAGGAATTCAAAAGATAGTTCAAGGAAAGTTTGTTTCACTTGAGCTGATAGTGTTGGAGACAGCTGAGCTGATAGTATTGGGGACAGCATAGGAAACAGTACAGAAAATGTTTCCCATATCCCACAGCTAGAAAGCCATGGCCTTCGTCCAACTTGTGCTATGTTCCATCTTCAGAGTCTTACTAACAGCTGACCCTTCAGGAGACTCATCAGGACAGAGTACATTACAGCCTAGAAGCAAAGTGGGTCATATACACATTTTCAGTGTTGATTCCTACACCCTTTGCCCAGGTTTTTTTTTGGGGGGGCGGGGTATTGAGGATCAAACTCACGACCTCATGTTTGCCAGACAGGTGTTGTGCCACTCAGCTAAATCCTTGGCTCTTTTGTTTTTTGTTTGTCTTATTCTGGCTAGTACTGGTGATTGAACCCAGGGCCTTGTTTATGATAAGTAATCACTCTACCAGTGAGCTACATTTTCAGCTCTTTTTTATTTTTGAGATAGACTTGCTAAATTGTCTAGACTGTTTTTTTTTTCCAACTTTTTTTTTATTTAAAGAAAGAAAAGAAAAACAAAATAGAAAAAAGTAGAATAATACAGAATTCCAAAAAAAATTAACATTATAAAATCACTAGTTGAAACATTACATTTTGTCATCCTAAAAATAGTTGTTAAAGTTACAAATTCAAAGCATAAAAGTTGAGCTAGACACTCAAACATTGACAGTGTAAACCCTTCTGTTCAGTGATCTAACAGAAATTTAGTAATATGATCATCCATCCTACATACTATATGTACTGTTATATCCTTTAGAGCACTTTCCTTCCCTTTCACTTTTACAATATCTATGATACTTTTTGGATCCCATTATTCTGTCCGTTTTTATTATTTTTTAAACTAGAGAGACAATGTGACATTTACTAATGTGAATCTTGTTTATTTCACTAATGAGGATATTCTCAAGTTGCCTCCATTTACTTATAAAGGCCTCAGTTTATAGCTGAGTAGTATTCCATTGTATAAAAATACCACATTTTTTTCATCCACTCTGCGGTTGATGGGCATTTTGGTTTCCAAGATTTAGCTATCACTAATTGTGCTGCTATGAACATGATAGGACCTTTTCAATTTTTCTGGAAAAATACCCAGGAGGGGAATAGCTGGATTGAATGGAACTTCCAATCCTAGTTTTCTGAGAAATCTCCATACTGATTTCATAGTGGCTACACCAGTCTGCACTCCCACCAACAGTGAAGAAGTATTCCTTTTTCCCCGCATGCTTGCCAGCATTTGTTATCAGTTGATTTCTTAATGGCGGCCATTCTTTCTGGGGTGAGATGAAATCTCAATGCTGTTTTAATTTGCATTTCTCGAATGACCAGTGATGGTGAACATTTCCTCATATATTTATTTTCCATGTGTGTATCTTCATCTGAGAACTGTGTGTTCATCTCCGATGCCCATTTTTGGAGAGGGTCTTTGAATTTGGGGGGCTTGATATTTTTCAATTCTTTATATGTCCTGGATATAAGTCCTTTGTCTGAGGGATTGTTGTTTAAAATGTCTAGACTGTTCTTAAACTTCAATTCTCCTGCCTTAGGCTCCTTGGCAGCTAGGATTACACATGTATGCCTCCCATTTCCAGCTTGTTGTTTTTTTTTTTTTTAAATTTTATTTTACAGAGAATAAAACAAAAGAGGACAGAACAACGCTGATCAGAACAGAGCAATACAAGCAACACAGCACTTCACAACAAGACAATTGGATATCAACAGTAGCTACCATATCTCTTTCTGTGAAATAGTTGAGCATGGCTTCACAAACAATATCAAACAACAAAATAGAATAAAAGCATTCAAGAGAATGAAGCTATTACAAGGCATTCTGAACCAAATAACAGAAAATGAACAATGGCTACTATAATATCTCCCCGTTTTCCATAAAAAATTTGTTTATATTATTGCACATATTAAAATCCAGTAAGATACAACATGATAGAACCAATGGTAATAGAAGAACAAAAGCATGGTAAGACTTCAAAGCAAGATGATATTAAATCAATAATGTCTGCCATAAGTCATACCATCACACATAATAAGGTCAAATAAAACAGAATAACACCATTCCAACCAATGAATGAAAACATTACAAGTCTTCAAAGCAATATAATGGGGATCCATGATTACCATAAAATCTTATGTACTCTTATCTTTTCTTACAATAGGGAGACTCTGTGGTATTTATACCTGTGAGTTTGATTTATTTCATTTATGAGTATGGTCTCAAGTTGCATCCATTTATTTATAAATATCTCAATGTGATCATTCTTTATAGCTGAGTAGTACTCCATTGTATAAAAGTACCACAATTTTTTTATCTCTTCCTCAGTTGATGGGGACTTAGGTTGTTTCCAAGAACTGGCTATTACAAATTCTGCTGCCATAAACATGGGTGCACATGTATCACTGTGGTATAATGTTTTCAGTTCTTCTGGGAATATGCCGAAGAGTGGAATAGCTGGGTCAAATGGGACTTCCAATCCCAGCTTTTTGAGGCATCTCCAGACTGACCTCCACAGTGATTCCACAAGTCTGCACTCTCACAAGCAGTGCAAAAGAGTTCCTTTTTTCTCAAAGCCCCTCTAGCATTTGTTGTTGGTAGTTTTGTCGATCCTGGCCATTCTTTCTGGAATCTCAGTGTGGTTTTAATTTACATTTCTCTAATGACCAATGATGAACATTTTTTCATGTATTTATTTGCCATTCATATTTCTTCATCTGAGAACTGTGAGTTCATCTCGGATGCCCATTTTTGGATTGGGTCTTTGAATTTTGGGGGTCTGATTTTTTTTTTAATTTAAGTTCTAGACAGAAGTCCTTTGTTTGAGGGACAGTTCGCTAAGATTTTTTTCCCAGTTTGTGGGTTTTCTCTTCACTCTGCTGGAGATTTCTTTCAACATGAAGAAACTTTAATAAGACGTGATCCCAGATATTGATTCTGGGAAGTATTTTCCATGCAGTTTGGTTCTTGTTCATGAATTCTCTGCGTATACCTATGTCTTCGAGATTTTTACCTACTTTGTCTTCCAACAGATTTAGTGTTTCTGTTTTAATATTTAGATTTTTGATCCATTTAGATTTTAGTTTAGTACATAGTGATAGGCATGGGTCTAGTTTTAGTTTTTAGCATATGGATAGTCAGTTTTTCCAACACCATTTATTAAAGAGACTATTGTTCTTCCAGTGAACATGTTTGGCCCCTTTATCAAAGATAAGGTGGTTGAGTGTGTTCGTAGTTGTATCTGCTAGTCTGTTCCATTGATCTTCATGTCTGTTTTTATTCCAGTACCATGTTGATTTTATTACGGTAGCTTTGTAGCATAACTTCAAGTCAGGGAATGTGATGCCTCCTGCCTTAGAATTGCCTTTGCTATTCTAGGTCTCTTTTGGTTCCAGATGAATTTTAGGAGTGATTTCTCTAGATTTATGAGGTATGTTAGTGGTATCTTCATTGGGATTGCATTGAATCTGTATAACAATTTTGAGAGAATGGCTATTTTTGCCATATTTATTCTTCCTATCCATGAACAAGGGATGTCTTTACATTTTTTGAGGTCCTCTTTGATTTCTTTTTTCAGGGTATTATAATTTTCCCTGTATAGCTCTTCTTTCATTAGATTAATTCCTAAGTATTTCATTTTTTTGGATGCTAATGTGAAGGGTGTGGTTTCTCTTATTTCTCTCTCAGTGATTTTGTTGTTAGTGTATAGGAATGCTATTGATTTTTGAGTATTGACTTTATATCCAGCTACATTGCTGAATTTATTTATTATTTCTAGGAGTCTTTCGATGGAGTTTTAGAGGTCTTCTATGTAGGATATCATGTCATCTGCAAATAATGATAGTTTAACTTCCTCTTTTTCTATCTTTACTCCTTTTATTTCTCTCTCTTGTCTAATTGCTCTGGCTAGTATTTCCAGTACTATGTTGAATAGGAGTGGTGATAAGGGACATCCTTGTTATGTGCCTGATTTTAAGGTAAAGGCTTTCAGTTTTTGGCCATTTAATATGACACTGGCTGTTGGTTTGTCATAGATGGCCTTTATCATATTGAGGTAAAGACCATCTATTCCAATTCTCAGTAAGGTTCTTATCATGAATGGGTGTGAGTTCTTATCAAAAGCTTTTTCTGCATGTATAGAAATGATCATGTGATTCTTTTGGCTCTATTGATATGTTGGATTACATTTATTGATTTACGTATGTTGAACCATCTCTGCATGCCTAGGATGAATCCCACTTGGTCATGGGGTATAATCTTCTTGATGATTTGCTGCATCCTGTTTGCCAATATTTTGTTGAGAATTTTTGCATCTATGCTCATTAGGGAGATTGGCCTGTAGTTCTCTTTTTTAGTTGGGTCTTTCTCAGGTTTTGGTACTAGAGTAATGTTTGCTTCCAGGAATGACTTAGGGAGAATTGCTTCTCTTTTGATTTTATTGAACAGTTTGAGGAGTGTTGGCATTAAGTCTTCTTTTTATTTCTTGTAGAATTCCACAGTGAATCTGTCTGTGCCTGGGCTTGTTTGTTGGCAAGGACTTGATTACATTTTCAATTTCATTAATAGAAATTGGATTATTCAGCAGTTTTACATCTTCTTGATCCAGTTTTGGTGATTCATATGTTTCGAGGAATCTGTCCATTTCTTCTGTGTTATCAAACCTATAAGAGTAGAGGTTTTTGAAACAGGTGTTGATGATCTTCTGTATTTCCACAGAGTCTGTAGTGATTTCACCTTTTTCATTCTGTATTGCATGAATTTGAGTCTTTTCTTTCCTTTCCTTTTTTAAATTAGGTTGACTAGGGGCTTATCAATTTTATTTATTCTTTCAAACAACCAACTCTTTGATTCATTGATTCTTTGTATTGTTTTCTTAGTCTTTATTGCATTAATTTCTGCTCTCATCCTTATAATTTCCTCCCTTCTTTTGGCTTTGGCCTTGGCTTGCTCTTCTTTTTCTAGCTGTTTGAGGTGTAGTATCAGGTTGTTATTTGTGTTCGTTCTGTTTTCCTAATGTGGGAACTCAGTGTAATAAATTTTCCTCTGAGTACTGCTTTCATTGCATCCCACAGATTCTGGTACGTTGTATTTGTATTTTCATTTGCTTGTAGATATTGTTTAATTTCTTTAATTTCCTCTGTGACCCATTGATTGCTCAAGAGTGTATTATTCAATTTCCATGTGTTTGTGGGGTTTTTGTAGTTTTTTATCATTAATTTCCAGTTTCATGGTGCTATGATCTGATAACATGCATGAGATAATTTCAGTTCTTTTGCATTTACTTAAATATGTTCTGTGGGCTAGTATATGGTCTGTTTTAGAGAATGTCCCATGTACTGCTGAGAAGAGTGTATATTCTGATGTTGTTGGATGGAACACTATATATGTCTATCAAACCCATTTGTTCACAGGTGTGATTCAGTTCTGTTATTTCTTTGCTGATTTTCTGTCTAGTTGATCTATCCCTTTGTGTCGATGGCTTGTTAAGGTCTCCTGTTATAATTGTGTTATTGTTTATTTGATTTTTCATTTCTGTTAATACTTGCTTTGTATTGCTGGGTGCTCTGGAATTTGGTGCATATATATTTAAGATTGTTATCTCTTCCTCTTGAAGTTTTCCCCTAACTAGTGTGTGGTGACCTTCTTTATCTCTTTGGACCTTTCTTGGTTTGAAGTTCACATTGTCTGAAAACAGAATAGCTACCCCTGCTTTTTTTTTTTTTTTTTAGTTCCTATTGCATGAAGTATTGTTTTCCATCCTTGGACTTTCAGTCTATGGATTTCCTTTTGGGTTAGATGAGTTTCTTGTAGACAGCAAATGGTTAGATGTTTTTGATCCATTCTGCCAGTCTGTTTCTTTTAATTGGTGAATTGAGGCCATTTATATTAATGGTTATAACTGTTATATATTGGTTTATTGTTGACATGTTATCTTTCTGCTGTTGTATCTTTATCTTTCCCTTCTGTTTAATTGTCTGTCTTGCTTAGTGGTTTTTTCCTATGTGTATCTAGAATGTCTTTGAGTATTCTTTGCAGGGTTGGTTTGGTGACCATGAAGTTCTTCAGCTGTTCTTTATCATGGAAGTATCTTATTTCTCCACCCATTTTGAAGGATAGTTTTGCAGGGTACAGCAGTCTGGGTTGGAAGTTGTTTTCCTTTAGGATATGAATTATTTCACTCCATGCTTTTCTTGACTTCATTGTTTGTGTTGAGAAATCTGCTGTGATTCTGATAGATTTTCCTTGTAGGTGATTTGTCTTTTCTCTCTAACAGCTTTTAATATTCTGTTCTTACGTTGGGTTTCTGGGATGGTGGTTATTATATGTCTGGGTGTAGTTTTATTTTGGTTATGGCTGTTTGGAGTTCTGTATGCTTCACTAATCTGAATGTTTGTTTCCATTCTGGTATTTGGGAAATTTTCAGCTGTTACTTCTGTAAATAGCCTCTAAATATCATTTGTGTTGTCCCCTTCTTTTTCATTTGTCCCTATTAATCTTATGTTGTTTTTCTTTGCATCATCTTGCAACTGTTGAATTGTTATTTCCTGATTCCTTGTTATTTTAAAAAGATCTTTCCTTTCCTGTTCACTAGCTGTAATCTTATCTTTGAGGTCTGAGATTCTATCTTCACTTTTGTTGAGGCAGTTTTGGCGACTTTCAATAGAAATTTTGATTTGCTGTATATCTCTTTAAATCTGCTTCATGTATTCTGTTTGTTTTTCACTGTTCATTCTGGGATTCTGTTTGCCTTGTTTCTCTAATATTTTAGCTGTGTCTTCTTTGGATGCATTCACTATTTCTTTCACTACTTTTATCATTTCTTCTTTTACCTGGGAGATTATTTCTAATTTGAGTTCCTTTATAGCTTCCCATACTTGCTTCTTTATTTCAGTTGATATCATTCCAGGTATTTCAGGTGTATGACTAGTATTTTTTTTTATGTATGTGGCTCCCAGGCTTTCTTGGGATGGGCTTGAGGTTTGAGATTGCATTTTTGTCTTTTGTTTTGTCATTTTCCTATATTTCTGTGTTTCAGACGATGTTCCAGAACTTTCCCTGAGCGTGTTGGAAATTACCTCCTGTGCCTTCAGCTCCCAGGACTCATGGGCCTTTGCTCCCCTGGTTGAATGAAGGTCACTGGGCGTGGTCCACTCAAGCCCGCGAAGCCTTTCAAGGCTAGTCCAGTGTCCTAGGGGGCTGGGCGAGTATCCAGGAACCGGGAGCGATGTCCCAAACTCTCCTGGGCCAGAACCAGGGAGCTGGAAGTCCTCTCGCCGCTGCGTGGGCCTACCTCCCCTCTCAGTGCTGGCTTGTTCCCCTGGTTGATTAAAGGTCGCTGGGCTTGGTCCACTCAAGCCGGTGAAACCTCTCCAGGCTAGTCCAGTGTCCTAGGGGGCTGGGTGGGCACCCCAGCACCAGGAGTGATGTCCCAAACTCCCCAGAGCCAACGCTAGTGAGCTAGAACTTCCCTCGCTGCCAGGCAGGCTGGAACTCCCCAGCTTGCTGTTTTTAATTGAATTGTTTTTATGTTAGAGTTTTGCTCCTTATATATTCAGAATATCAATCTCTTGTTTGATAGATAGCTTATAAATATTTTCTCCACCTCTGTATAGACTTTTCCATTTATTGATTGTTGGCTTCTGGGTGCATGGACCAAGAGCTGGGCCCTCTGGAGTAAGCAGAAGAACCTCACTGGGTCACATGTTGCAAAGCTGATTTGGGCTAGTTAGTGGTAGCTCTGGGTGTGCAGAAAGAAACACAGTAAATGGCTCTTAGTGTGAATGTGGCCTTGAGGTGGACCACATATCTTTGAAGCGCTTCACCTGGCAGGAAAGGCAGAATAGATTTTAGCATTCATACGAGTAGAGAGGGGCACAAAAGGCCCAGGTACAGCTCACTACTCTCTACCATACCTACTGGACTGCATTATCAGAGGTCCTAGAAGGAAACTACCAACCCAAACCTTGGTCAAGGAGTATTTACAACAACAGCTACTACTACTATTTCTCTTTCCTCCTCCTCTTCTTTTTCCTCTTCCTCCTCCTAGCTCCTCCTTTTGCCCTCCTCGTCCCCCTCCCCTTCTCCTTGTTTTTCCTCCCCCTCCTTTTCCCCTTCTCATCCTTTTTGTTTCTTTCTTACATCTGTTTAATTACATTATTTTCATTCTTTAACTGAACTCTAAAACAGGCAAAAAGAACAAGAGATTTTAAAAGTTTAGTTAAAGAGGAGAAATGGCAAAATGGAAAGTACAAACTGGTGTTGATTACTTAAAGACTCTATTTAAACAAGGTCTTGAGAAGACTCATTCTGATTGGATAAAAAGGAACCCTGTAAACCCAACTCTGATTGGAAAACCCTCCTAGTGGGCAATGCCTAATTAGAAAACAAAAGGAGAGTGCCACACACTCATACCAAGAGTGTATCCAATATATTTCCACTTACTTGGTGTGTGTTCTTAAAAGTAAACTTTCATGAATTTTTTTCACAAACCCATGTTTCTTGCATTGTGTATGAACACAAGCAGGCAAATCCAAGCCAAAACAACAAAACAAAACAAAACTCCCACACACATGAAAATACTGAAGTTATATTGCTTTCATGAGGTGCTATAAACCCACTGATTATTTTATTTGGTTTTATTGCTATCCTTTTTTGTCTTATTCAGTGAATACCTCCATTGAGTCATTTTTCTTCTTTTCTGTTCTCTTGAAAACATTATTTCTAACTGGAACTTCATAGGCTGCAAATTGAACAAGGCTCAGGTGTGCTGGAAGGGACCAGACAGAGACCCATTCTGTACCTGTTCACAGGCTGCCTGTATAAAGGGAACATCCCTGTCCTAGGACACAGCATTAATCAAAGCAGCAGATACACCAAGAGTACTTAAAAAGTACTTTTCAAGATATCACCAACTATTTTAACTTCAGGATACTCGGCTGAGTATTAGACTTCAAATATTAAGGTGTTTCCTGAAGTCCTTCGATGTTGTACAATCCTGGATTGTTTTCTATATGAAGAATTACTTCTCTCTTTTATCACTTAGAAGTACTACAATTCCTTTAACTGAATGATGTGCTATATTATATTTACTGTAATAGAATATTTTCTTTTTAAGTGCATGTTAATAGTAAATAATGAAGGGGATTATTTTGGGAAATCTTAACCAGTTTCAGTCTCATTATCTCCCTCTGCCATTCCCTCCTCCAGCTTGTCCTCATCCCTGTCTCTGGAAGTCTATCTCCTGCCCTTTCTCCTTAATTATTTATCTATTAACTTATATTTTAGATTTCTCATGTAACAGAAAATGTGATATTTGACATTCATAATCTGGCTAACTTCACTTCATAATCTGGTTTCTGGTTCCATTGATTTTTCCTGCTAATAGCATGATACTATTTTTCTGTATGGCTATAATACTCCATTGTATGTATATACTATGTTTTCTTTATCTATTCAGCTGTTGACTGGCATCTAGACCATTTCCATAGTGTAGTTGTTATGAATTGCACTGATAAACATGGGCATGGATGTATAAATTTAGTATGTATGTTGTCAATTCTTTCTGGAGTATGTTCCAGACTGGTATAGGTGAGTCTGGGTCAGTCATATTTTTGATGTTTAGTCTTTTGATGAATTTCCATACCAATTGTCATAGTTCCTGTACTAGTTTACATTTCCACCAACAGTGTGATTTGATTAATTTTCAGGCGTATGTTTATTATTTTCTTTTTTCTACTGGTTTTGTGTTCCTGCTTTTCTAGAATCTCAAGAAGCAGCAGTTTATTTGGGCTTGTTCTGTTTGTCTAATGTAGGCACTCATAACTATAAACTTTCCTTTTAGAATTGGCTTTCATTGTGTGCCACAGAGTGCTCTATAGTGCCTCAAATATATTTGCACCTTGGTGTACAAATGCTTCTGAGAGACATAATGAGAATCAAAATTGATGTATACCAAATTATTTTTCCTGGAATGGGTACTGAGTCAGGAAGCAGTTGACCCTGACAAGTTCTAGCTTGTATATCCAGTACCAAACAGTTGAGTACCAGGACAAAAGTGTTTTTACCAAAATAACATTGAGTACCAAATTTGATAGGATTCAAAGCATTCAGGTACCATAGTATGACTGTGTCATTTGTTTCTAGAAAGTACTAATTTCTCCCTTGATGTTTTCAGTGGCCTATTGATTTAAAAGTATATTATTCAATTTTCTGTGCTTTGTGTAGTTTCTGTGGGTTTTACTCATTTTTCCTTTCATTCCATTTTTATGTGATAGGGTGTAAGAGATTATTTTCAGTTTTGGTATACAATGAGACTTGTTTTACAATGCAGAATGTGGTATATTTTGGAGACCATAATGATATCCTGGAATAGAATGTATTCTGATGATACTCAGTAACATGTAACATTCTGTAGACTAAAATTGAGTGTTTTATTGACTTACTGAGGTTTTCATTTCTAGAATTTCTGATTTGGTTATTATCCACATTTTCTGTTGTTCTATTGACACCTGTGATCTTTCACATCTTGCATTGTCTTCTTTAATTCAGACAGTTGATTTGTAACTTATTTGAGCCCATTTATTATTCTAGTAATTGCTCCATCTGTCTTTTCTTTGACCTCACTGATTATTTTAACTATCAGTTTTTGTAATTCATCTAATTTGATGCATTTCATTATCTTTTGGGATTTATTTATCTCTCCTATTATTTCCTATTAACAGGACACTGCAGTACTAAACCTGATGTGATCTTCAAGTTGGAGCAAGGATCTGGGCCATGTATGTTAGGAGAAGCCCTAAGCCAGTGCCTACCAGGTCAGTTGATACATACTGGGCAGGGATATTAGCCATGAAGAGCTGTTTTCACTATTTTTCCTTATAAACCAATAGCTAGTCTTGTTACTTTATAGGCTTGCTTTCTACAGCTTAGAAGAAAGGCTTTCATGTATAAATCTTATTTCCTTTTTTTGTGGTTCATGTATATTTTATTAGATTTATCAAAAAGCCAACTCTTATATGGATATTACACATTTTTCTTAGGTCCTTTCTCTGAGTTCTTGGATTCCATGTTCATATCCTAATGTTTACCTCTCAGGTGTTCTTTCAACATTTGCCTTTTGATTACCTCACAGACACTGGTGATTTTTAATCGTGAGGATTAATACATACTAATTATACAATGCATTTTGTTGAAAGATAACATTGAACCCACCTATAGTGTTGTTGTTAGATAAAAGTCACAAAGAATGTTTTATGAGGATAAGATAAAGAATAGGATATGGCGTTTTATTTTAGGAATGATGTCTAATGTGTAGCCTGCGTTATAAAAAATCTTTTAGTAAAAATTATTAGAAAATGATATATTGTTACTTAAATACATTAACTAAATTACATATTTTATGTGTGACCTGGAGCAACTTCCTTTTGCTTAGAAATTGTGATGTGGAGAGAAGTGAGCCACAAATCGGACAGATTCAGAAGCAGTTTTTAATATGATCATTTTAATTTATAGATTTCCATTTTCTGAATATAGCATATAGTACAGAGGTGAATATAAAATCAAGAGTCATAATGATCATGAGTATAATGGAGATACAATACCTAATACCAGTATTTAAATCATAGTTATTCAGGCAGTCACTAGGAAATTGATGAGAAAAGAAGAAAGGAATTATAGTATCAAGTCCTATATATGACAGCATCAGAATTTAAGCAAGTAAGGAGTACCTAGCAATTTGTGCATGGAGAGGGTGGGATTCTGGACTTGTAGGACAGCCAGAAGATTTTGGGTAAGAAGGACAAGTGAACAAAGGGTTTCATGTTATAGGGCTGTAATTTCTCTTCAGGAGTGAAATTTATAATTAGCTTGTATACTTTTTTATGTGAAAGACATTGAGAGATGATAGATTGCATAATAAACCTCATTTTCTATCCAAGTAGAAGAAAATTGAACTTGTAAGTACCAAAGCCATCTGAAACAGGCAGTTCCCAAGCAGGCATACATGTGCCAGGAACCTTGGGTATATGTCCAAGAAGTATCCAGAAAAATGTATTACAACAATAGTAGGTACATTTTAATGGCAGAGCCAAGTAATTTAGTCTAACAGGAAGATAGCTTAGCTTTTTAAATCTGTATGGTTCTGAGAATCGTAAGTTTAATTAGATTAAGGATTTGGAGGAGGTTTGTTTTCTTGTGTTGGAAGAAAGATAATTTACACTTACTCAGGGAAAAGTGAAAACTAAAAACAGATATAAATACATTTCTTAAATTGTATTTCTGCTAAGAGTGAAGACAGTCAAGACTAAATATTACAAGTAATGAATCCAAGCAAATTTTGCCATTATAAATCTTGAAAGACAAGGAAAGTAGGATGAGATTATACAAACAGCTGTTTTAAGAAAGCAATATGGAAAAAGTGCAGAGAAAACATCACAGGTAAGAATCATTGTGGAAATCTACAGCTAGGCATTAGGTGAATAGTTTAACTACATATCTCCCCATAATTCAGAAGAATAAAAGCAATGTGATACGATTTGATGCTATAGTCTTTTAATATAATTTCTTGGATTCATTTGGTATGAAATGCACACGTCATAAATCAAGTTATTTTGAGATCTTATGTCATTAGGATGTGGCAGTTCTTTATGGTTGTTTGAATTCCATAAGAAATACTTATATTTCATGGAGTTTACTATTTTTTATATCATTTTAGATGTCCAGAAATTAGCTGGTTCTATTCAGACATCCCATGAAAATCAAGAGAAGCATTTTTGGCAAGTTATAACCACATCAGCTGAGGAAAAGGTTGAAATGGGAAAACCATTTAATGTGAACTCAACCTATATTTCAGTTTTGAATGTAAAGAATGGAAACTATTCAAGAATGAAGCCTGAGGAACTTAATATGTGGCAAAGTATGCTTCTCCCTGGTGATCCACATGAGATGCAGACTATAGAGGCACCTTCTGATCTTACTGTAACTGACAATTCCTTCAGATTTCCTGAAGATCTCAATCTGCATAACAAAGTTCAAAGTGTGCAAAAACATTTTCAATATTATGAACAAGGGAAAGCCTTAAACACGAAAGGAGTATTGACACATAAAAGGATTCATCTGGGAGAGACTTCCAGTAAGTTCAGTGAATATGGGAAAGACTTTGAAAACTTAGCATTAATTTCTGAAGAGATGACTCAAGTAAGGGAGAGATCAGGTGAATATAATGTCTGTCATGCAGCATTATATAAAAGGGCTAAACTCATTAACTGTGATAAAATACACAAAGGACAGAAGTATTACGAATGTAGTGACTTGGGAGAACCTTTCATTAGCAAATTATATGTTGAAAAACACCAGAGAACACATGCAGAGGAAGAGACCTATACATGTCATGAACGTGAGAGGGTCTTCTGTCAAAAGACAGAGCTAAATATGCATCAGAGAATCCACAGAGAAGCAAAACTCTATGAAGATTATGAATGTGGAAAAAACTTTAACGAGAAGCAAAACCTCAGCAGGCACCTGAAAAGTCACGCAGATGAGAAGCCATATGAATGTAATATGTGTGAAAAAGCCTTTTACCGGAAGTCACACCTCAACAGGCATCAGAGAATTCACACTGGTGAGAAACCCTATGAATGTAAAGAATGTAGGAAAACTTTCTACCATAAATCATCTCTCATTATACATCAGAGAACTCACACAGGTGAGAAGCCTTATGACTGTACAAAATGTAAGAAAGCTTTCTACTGTAAATCAGACCTTACAATACATCAGAGAACTCATACAGGTGAGAAACCATATGAATGTGAAGAATGTAGGAAAACTTTTTACTCTAAATCACATCTCACGATACATCAGGGCATTCATACAGGTGGCAAACCATATGCATGTGAAGAGTGCAGGAAAACATTCAACCGTAAGTCTAACCTCACGGTACATAAGAGAACTCATACAGGTGAGAAACCCTATGCATGTAATATATGTGGGAAATCCTTTTATCGGAAGTCACACCTTAGTACACACCAGGGAACACACAGAGGTGAGAAACCATATGAATGTAAAGAGTGTAAAAAAACATTCAATCATAAGGCAGCCCTCACTGTACATCAGGGAACACACACAGGAAACAAACCATATGCATGTGAAGAATGTAAAAAAACTTTCCTCCATAAGTCATCTCTCACTGTCCATCAGAGAAGTCATACAGGTAACAAGCCTTTTGCATGCGAAGAATGTAGTAAGGCTTTCTACTGTAAGTCACACCTCACTGTGCACCAGAGAACTCATACAGGTGAGAAGCCCTATGAATGTCAAGAATGTGAAAAATCCTTTCACCAGAAGTCATATCTCAGCAGGCATCTGCTAACACATGAAACAGAAAAACAATTTGAATGTAAACAATGTGGGAAAACTTTCTACCATAAAGCATCCCTCATTATACATCAGAGAACTCACACAGGTGAGAAACCATATGAATGTCAGCAGTGTGAAAAAGCATTTCACAAGAAATCAAACCTCACTAGGCATCAGATAACTCATGAAGGTGAGAAACAATTAGAAAGCAAAAGGTGTAAGGAAGCTTTCTCCCATAAGTCATCCTTCATTGTACATCAGAGGACTCACATAGAAGAAATCCTGTGAATATAATGAATGTGAAAAACTTAGTGGAAGCCAATCTGACAGAACATCAGAGAATTCACACAGAAGACAGCCTAAAAGTACAATGAATATGAGAGTTTTTTGTGAGTAGGTACACATTCACTGGCATCAAGGAGCATACATGCAGTATTTTGTAGCAGAGACTGGCTGTGTCTTCCAAGATTTATTTTCTATGGGATCCACAGTTTGCATTTTTTAGCTTCTGGTACTTTTATTTTGAACCAAATGCTGGAACTGTACAGTAGAATGTGGATACTTCATGCCTAGCCCCCACAAAGTATTAAATTCTTGTTTTTTCTCCCTGGATCCTTACATATACTTTGGACCTGAAACAAATTTGGCTGCCAAGGCTGGTCTTGAGAGCCATAGGTCACTGTGTTTAAAAAAAAAAAAACGATCCAAAAGAGCAGACTATTTACCTTTATCCATATATATTTCTGTGTAGTTCATGAGTGAAAAGAGTGAAAAAAACTCTGTTGCACTATTGTGTTTTTTCTGTTTGTATTATATTGTAAACCCACAATGGCTAATTCACTTTGTAATCTCTCCGATGTTTCCTATCCTTTGATATTGCAGAATTTACACATGAGAAACCTAACACCTTTCATTTTCAAGTTAATTTATGGAAAACAAATGCATTTGTTGACAAATTGTAGCAAATGGAGAATGGGTTAGTAGGTAGGAAGATGTCATTGAACAATTTGAATAAGGCTGATACTCATAAATTTGTTTCCCAAAAAACATTCCAAATTTTTTGTATCAGATATTAGTCATGAAGGAAGGATAACTGTCAGTTCAGATAATATAAATGTTGAGTTTGAAAATGGAAATGTTATAGTACTGGAAATCATTTAAAAATATTTCATTATATACCAGTATATAAATATGAATGATTGTATTCAGTATTTTCTATTTAGAATACACTGGACATTTGTGATTGTTACTGTTAGGGGGGCATTGCTGTTGCCATCTAGTAGAGGTCAGGCATGCAGTTCAACTGCCTACAGTGCACAAAACATCTCATAACATTGTATTATTTTGTATTGCCATACTTTCCTTGTTGGGACCCAGTATAACTGCAGAACATATGTATAATTTTTGTAATATGATGGATTGAGAGTACACCTCGGTGGTAGAGTGTATGCTTACCATACATGAGGGCACATTTTTAATCCTCAGCATAAAAAAGTCAAATAAATACTTCAGTTTAAGTGCCATTGTAGGCCATATATATTTTATTATATGCTGTCTAAGATACTGTACTATGTTTCCTTTTCTGCTAATATCTTTAAATGTGTATGGAGATTATTATAAAAATGTCTTGTAAGTAGCAAAGATTTTTTCTAATGCATAAAGTTAATGAACATTGATAATGGAAATATACAAATCTAGCATGTAACTGTTCATTGCTGAAATCTGAGCTAATTTCTTCAACAGTGAATGTCCTCAATGAAAAGCAGTCCCTGGAAGAATATGTCCCTTTTTATCCTGTTTGCCACTTTTGAATAGGGCAGCAGAATAGATATATTGTAAACTGAGTGCTGTCTAGCTGGTAAGTATATATATTTTTCTTTCCTATGGTAAAGTGCTGTGATTGTACTTCCCCAGTAAATTGTCAACATTCAGTGACTTTAGATCCAGACCTCACTGGTGTTCTTTTTCTTTACATGGAAAGAGAGAATATTAATGGACCCTGACACAAAGCATTATTATAAGTAGTAAATTAGTGTTTTGGATAGTACCTGGCATGTGGTAAACTGCTACAATGATGACCATTATCACAGTTGACAAAATTGCTCTTAATTGGTAGGCTCGGCAGCACAGCAGTCATTTCACTTTTTATCTGTGTCGATTTGGTCTTGTCTCCCAATTCTACAGTTATTCATTGTTTTATCATGACTGAGTTTTTAAATATTTACTAGTCTTTAGTAGTTGTTTTGGACTGAGCCCGTGAGCCACTTATATACATTGACACACTAAGGATTTTATGACATATCTGGGAATGTTTCTACAAAGAAAGAGACATGAAAGACATGGTTCTTCTGCTGCAAGATACTGGTCTTTGTGGATGTATCTTAAGATTGCATATTTTGGCTGTCATGTGGTACCACATTGGCAAGGCAGAAAGCTTTAGAACAGAATATATGTGTCGTACTAAAACCTCCAACTCAGGAGCTTTTGTTTGGAAGGTCATTACAGAGAGTATCAGATTTCTGTTTGTCTATTTGTCCATAAAGACAAGACCACCATCTTAACTGTAAGATAACATTCCAGTTTCTGTGAGTTAGGAGGTGTCTGCCACCTACTCTGCTACCACCAGAGAGAGTTCCAATAATCCTTGTCTCTAGCAATTCATCTCAGAATTGCTAATTGCAAGGTAAAAATTTTAATTATCAGTGTGTACACTAATTCACAAGAAAAAATCCTTAGTTTTAAACATTTCATAGAAAAAATAAGCCTGAACATCTTTATTAATCAAGAGTTGATTATAAATTTTTGTTTTGTTTTGGTACCAGGAATTGAATTTGGGATCTTGCACTTGTCAGGCAGGTGCTTATGTCACTGAACTATATGCCCAGCCAAGAGGATTAAAGTTAAAATATTTTTCTTCGAGGCATAATAAAGTACATACTCTTTTTTTTTGTTGTTGTTGTTGATGAGAAAATGCCTGGCAACCACAAGTTAAAGGAGTGAACTTTTACTTCAGCTCACAGTGTAGTGGTTGTAACCCATAGTTGGCTGGCTCCAGTGCAGGGCAGCAGGAAGAGCATTACATGTGAAACAGTCCATGGTAGAGCTGCCAGGAGGCAGCAAGCAGCCTGCTTGTTTCTGACCCTTTATAATCCACGCTACAAGCCTTTTGATTGGTACCATCCACAGCCATAGTGGGGTTTCTATTATCCACACCCAAAATGGCTCAGCCAATTTAATAATCACATCCCGTATGCATTCACAGCACATAGATCCAGCCACCTCCAAAAAACCACCAACAACTACCTGAGGGTTTGGTGGGGTGACATCTAGATTCAACCCATAATGTACTGATAAGAGGGTGGTTAATCTCAGAGTTTTATAGAAGTTGTAGATATCTTCCTAGTAACTCCGCTTTAGCCTACAGTTAAAATTAGGTAACTTAAAGAAAGTCTGTGATTATTGTGGGAAATGACTGTTCATTAGTTAGAATGTGAAGGAAATTAATAAAAGTTAAAATCAGGTCAGCATACTAAATGGGCATAGAATCATTTGTAGCCAGTTTGTAGCATTAAAGCAGAATGTCCTAAATACTGATTTTCTTCCACTGCCTGGGAAAGGTTGGGGAGGAATATGAAGCAAGGGAAATGAGTATGTTCAGGAATAAAGTAGGATAGAAGGAATAATTTCTGGTGTCCCACAGCAGTCCAAAGTGGTTGAGAATTGTCATTGTGTATTTCAAAATATCTAGGTGTGAGAGGATTTTACATGATTCAAGTAGAAGTAATGAATGTGAGATCATGGATATATTACTTTGATGAGTAAACATACATATTAGAAAAGCACTTTGTACCCCCATAAATGTGTACAATTACATGCCAGTTAAATAGAAACTATGTGTAAATATGGATAACAAAGTATGTAATAAAATGAAGACTTGTAAAGACAGTTCTTTTATGGTAATGAAGAAATCACTTTAGGTTTCCTAGGAACATAATAGTTCAAGAAATTGTTGGAAGTCAGAAGGACAGTATGAGAGACTGACTGCTCAGAAACAGTTGGAACTATTGGTTATCTGTGATAGTTTAAAAAATAGGTGATGATAGGAAGAGGATGGATACCTTGAATGATCAGTATAGGAAAGATAGAATGCATGAAACGGATTCAAACAGAGATGTAGGAAATTAATTAAATTGAAAGCTGGCAAAACTGCTTGAATGAAACTGAAGACAAATTTTGAGATCTTGACAAGATTGCAGCTAGTGATCATGACAGATCTCAAAAATAAGATCAGGTAATAATTTAACAACTATAAGACAATACATAGAAAAATACTGTAGGACCAATTGGTGTCAATGAAAAAACGAGTGAACAAAAGTGACATAATTATTTACTGAACTAATAGAAAAAGCTTGGGAAAAGAATCTGACAGAGATAAGTGAGGCATATAGAATTCCAATCAGCCATAACCGAAATAAAACTACATCCTAATAATAGTCAAGATCCCAGAAATTCAGTGCAAGAGAAATATTAAAAGCTATTAGAGAAAACTAACATCACCTATAAAGGAAAGCCCATCAGAATCATGACAGACTTCTTGACAGACCAAGTCAAAAAGAACTTTGAGTGAAATATTTCAGGTCCTGAAAGAAAAGTTTTCAACTCAGACTGATGTACTCTGCAAAACTATCTTTCAAAATTAATGGAGAAATAAGATACTTCCATGACACAGAACAAATAAAATCATTACTACCAAACCAATGCTACAAAGGTATTGAAATGTATTCTAGACAGATGAACACAAATGTAAGAACAATAACAAACCACCAAGTAGGGCAAGCAGTTGCAATGAGAAAAGCAGGGAACCAACAGCAGGAAAATAACGTGACAATCTTAAAATCAATGTAAAATGGTCTCAGTTCACCAATCAAACAAACTTGCAGGATGGATCAAGAAATAAAATTAGCAATATGCTGTACACAATAAACACATTTAGCTAAAAAAAGAAACTCTTGGACTAAACAGGTGGAAATCAGTACTCTATGCAACAGGAACCCAGAAAAAACCAGGAGTAGATATTCTGATTGCAATGTGAACTTCAAACCAAAAATGATCAAAAGAGATAAAAGAAGGTCACTACATACTTGTTAGGGGAAAAAGTCTAGAGGAAGAGATAATCATAAATATGCATGCACCTAATAGAGAAACACCCAACTATATAAGATAATTATTGATAGACACAAAGTCAAATAAGCAATGATCATAATGAGAGACTTCAATACCCCATTGTCACAGAGACAGATCAAATAGACAAAAAATTAGCAAAGAAATATCAGCTGGACCAAACCCGTGAACAAATGAACTTGGAGTATTCTACCCAACATCATCAGAAGATACATTCTTGTCAGCTGTACATGGGACATTTTCTAAAATAGACCATATACTAGACCACAGAACATGCTTAAGTAAATGCAAAGGAATTGAAATTATCCCATGTATGTTATCTGGCCATAGTGCAATGAAATTAGAGATTAATGGCAAAAGAAACTGCAAAACTCCATAAACACAAGTAAATTAATGCTATCAGACCAATAGCCACAGATAAAATTAAGAAATTATCTACAATGAAATGAAAATGTAAATACAACTTACTGGAACCAATGGGAAACAATGAAAGCAGCCCTAAGTGGGAAATTTATAGTGGTGAATTTTCATGTCAGGAAAATAGAACGAGCACAAAGTTAATGCTGTACCTCAAACTTATGGAAAAAGAAGAGCAAGTCAAACCCAGTCCCATATAAGGGAGGAAATTATAAAGATTAGTGAAGAAATTAATGCAATGGAGACCAAGAAAACAATACAAAGAATTAATGAAGACTTTGTTCTTTGAAAGAATAAATAAAATTGATAAATCCCTAGCCTACTTTATCAAAAAAGGGAAGACTCAAATTCATACAGTGAGGGATGAAAAGGGTGGAATCACTACAGATCCTGTGAAAATTCAGAAAATCATCAATACCTACTTTGAAAACCTTTACTCTCATAGGATGGAAAATACAGAAGAAATGGACAGATTTTAGATAATGTATGAATTGCCAAAGCTGAACCAAGATGATATAAAAATTCTAAACAACCCAGTATTAGTGAGATTGAAAATGTAATTAAAAACTTACCACCAAATAAAAGACCAAGTCTTGAGGAATTCACTGCTGAATTTTACAAGAAATGTAGAGAAGATTGTAGCCAGTACTCTTCAAACTCTTGAATGAAATTGAAAGGGAAGCAATTATCCCTAATTAATTCCTGGAGGCAAGTATTATCCAGATACCACAACTTAAGAAAGATCCAATTAAAAAAGAGAAATATGGGCCAATCTCTCTAATGATCATATATGCAAAAAGCTTCAGTAAGATACTCACAAACAATACAGCTAATCATCAAGAAGATTATGTACCATGACCAAGTGGATTTCATCGTAGGAATGCAGGGATGGTTCAACATATGCAAATTAATAAATGTAATACAGCATATCAACAGAGCCAAAGACTTTTGCAAAAAAAGCTTTTGGTAAAGTCCAGCACTCACATATGATTAAAAAAAAAACCTACAGAAAATCAGAATAGAGGGTTTTTTCCTCAATCTGATAAAAGCTGTGCATGACAGATCAACAGCCAACTAAATGGACAAAATCAGGAACAAGGGTGTGTACTATCACCACTCCTATTCAACATAGTTCTGGAAACATTAGCCAGAGTAATTAGATAAGAGAAATAAGGATAAGAAAGGAAGAAGTTATACTATCATTATTCACAGATGACATGATACTCTACATAAAAGACCCTAAAAACTACACCAAATGACTCCTAGAGTTGATAACCAAATTCATTAGCACAGCTGAATATAAAGTCAACACTCAAAAATCACTAGCATTGCTGTACACAAAGAACAAACTCACTGAGAAAGAAATTAGGGAAATTACATGATTCATGATAGCCTTAGGGTTAGGGTTAGGGTTAGGGTTAGGGTTAGGGTTAGGGTTAGGGTTAGGGTTAGAGGGTTAGGGTTAGGGTTAGAGGGTTAGGGTTAG